>CAKALU010068089.1:31634-43491 GCA_916700995.1 Hozukius guyotensis
ATCTGATGTCAAGAGGCTGGGGATTATTTATTATAAAAATGATATTAGACAAATAGGTATAACAAGATTGCTCATGATAGTAAGTGCAGTTATCTGTGTCAACAACAACAAAAAACCCCAGTTGTTAAAAGATAAATGAGTTTGACCCCCCGTCTTCTTCCATATTTTTCCCCTGTGAGCCAGGACTCTGACCTCAGATTACTCATCTGTTCCTAGATTTGTAAGCTTTTTTTCATGGAAACACTCTGTTGCTTTTCAGGATGACAAGCTGCTTAATCTGTGTCCGGAAAACACCCGGAGATCAAAAAGCATGATACAGCTTCTTACAGACAATCCTTCCTGTGCAACTAAATGGGCACGCATGGTCAAACAGCGTCTCAGGTAAACAAAAAGACACTCAATTGCTTTGTCATTTCAAGGAATAGAATAGAATAATAGAATAGAGCAGCTTATCTATTTTTTACATGAAAAAATTAGAGGCTCTAAGAATATAAGTGACTGAAAAGACTGGAAGACACTTAAAATTTCCCTTTTTGACTGGCATTGACAAATTGTTTCAACTGTCAAACATGAACAGACACAGCCCACACACACACTTGAGGATAAGTTTGACGTAGAGAGCATACATGTGATGACAAGGTGAAGATGGGGATTACACACTACTTCAGTTCTAACCCCTTCATCATCTCCTAAATCTCACAAAAATAAACTCTTGTGGTGCAGCTACAACATATAAACACAAACACACTCTTTCTGCAAAATTTTTCTTACCCTTTCTCACACCCAGCACTCCTTCACTGTCAGCCGGTCTCCATTTTATATAATGACTGTTTTACTACAATAAAATAATTTCCATAATTAAAAGTGATGCTAGCATAAATAAAACACCATGGAAATTATCAAATTATAAATTAGCTCACATTAAATAAAACATTTACAGTACGTTTTGCCAGCTAGGCCGCCAGTGAAAGCATAAAATCCCCCGACCACTTCGGAACACCATTGTAACTGTCTGACAGCCACAACAGGTTTACTGGTTTCAGATGTCACTGGTTTGGTTCATCTTTGGGCTGCGTGTTGGAGCCCTGAATGTTTGATGGCCTCAGATGGACTCAGATGGAGCAACTGATCAAAGGTCTTAACAGTCATAATAATTGGGGCTGTCAAAGTTAACGCGATAATAACGAGTTAACGCAAATTTGTTTTAACACCACTAATTTCTTTAATGCATTAATGCGATAAATCTTTCAGAGGTTGTAGCGGGCTCAGTTTTTTCAGACCATGTCATACTAGCTTGTCGCAAAGGAGGTTAAATAACACTCCAAATTTAGGATCAATTTTGGCGAGGAAAAACTGGCATGGCCATTTTCAAAGACTTGACTTCTCATCTCCAGATACAGTATATGAATGAAAATGGGTTCTATGGGTAACCACAAGTCTCCCCTTTACAGACATGCCCACTTTATGATAATCTCATGCAGTTTTAGTCAAGTCAGCACACTGACACACTGACAGCTGTTGTTGCCTGTTGGGCTTGAATTTTGCCATGTTTTGATCTGAGCTTATTTTTATGCTAAATGCAGTACCTGTGAGGGTTTCTGGACAATATTTGTCATTGTTTTGTGTTGTTAATTGATTTTCATTAATAAATATAAACATACATTTGCATAAAGCAAGCATATTTGTCCACTCCCATGTTGATAAAGAGTATTAAATACTTGACAAATTTCCCTTTAGAGTACATTTTGAACAGATAAAAGACTTGCAATTAATCACGATTAACTATGGACAATCATGGTTAATCGCGATTAAATATTTTAATCGATTGACAGCCCTAATAATAACTAAAATATGGCTAGAATTGACCTAACAAATCAGATAACATTTACATCATCTGCTTTGGGTTGTAACATCAGTCTTTCCAGAGGGACCGCCACTAAATCAGCAAGACATTTTTCATAATTCTTGCTTGATGCTTTTGTAGCATTTGTATGTCTCTAACCAATCTACATATGTTTTTATTTCTGCTACTTTCCAAACTAGCATTTAAATGATCCACCCCGCCTGTCTGCCTGTTCTCAATTTGAACTTCTACTTTGCATGCTTGCCTCCTGTACGCCTGTCTGCCTCTTTGCCAGCCAGTGGTTCATTATACAATGCCTCCTACAGGGGGACATTTGGAGTACGTTAGGATCCTATACTGGGTGGGGGTTTACATGTGCATGTCAGGAATTGGTATCTGTAAACAATCTGTCTGATGGTGCCAACGAGCATGCAGGACTAACCTCTACAACAATAGCCAGCAAAACATCTGGCACTGATGATGCACCGGTGTCACTGTTTTGGTAGAACAACCATTGGTTCAGGCACAGGAAAAAAAAAAGGACTGATACCGGTGTTCCAGGTTTCACTGAAAAATAGGCCAACAGGCACAAGGCCCAGAAAGATAGACTAGAAATAGAAAGAGTTTTGTTAATAATGTTAAGAATGTTATTCTAGCTTTGAATCCAGCTGTCTACAGAGAGATAAGAGGGAACTGAAATGGTGTAATATTGGCTGCAGTGTGCGCGCAGTAGAGCACGTCTATCTAACTGTTAATAGAACAAAAGACAGGGCTTACAAAAGATTCACCGGTAGTCGCTTTAGTCTATCAGAACACATTTATCCCATTTCTATCCTGAATTAGCACCAGCTGCATTGTGTTATTTTTTCAGATGTTTCACCACAGAACTGAATAAGCATATTACAACGTGACACTCGGTTTGTAAGTGTTAATTAAGCATCATCAACATCACAAGTTAGGCATTCTGAAGACTGAGAGACAGCAAAACTTGTCTTTTGGGGGGATGGTGTATACAGAAAAAGGCTATAAATTAAATCAAGCATTTTAGCCATTCTTACATTTATATTCATGTATTCACTAAGCGAGATCACACACCTCATGCTCTCCAATACACATGTGCATGCCGTGTGCACATTCCTATGCATGCCCACACACACACACACACACACACACACACACACACACACACACACAAATGCACACACATTAACTTCCTGCTGCAAGGTCACTGGAAGACAGAAAGAAAAAAAGACTGCTGTGGCCCTCTCCTTGCTCCAGATGAGCCTGTAGAAATCATGAGGGAGTTATTGGTCTAATTAAATTCAACACATGCAGGCTAAGTGTGCTAGAAGAGGAGTAAAGACAGAAAGGAGGAGGAGGGGAGAGAAAAAATTAACAAGAGTGAATGAGTAACAATAGTCCTTTGAATCTAGCCTTGGTGCGCATAACATGAAGATAGGAAACTGCAAAATAGCCTTAAGGAAGGCCCAATGCCTAAAAAATAATATGTAGACTGATTCAAAAATAATCCCTCTCAATCATCACTTATGACCCACCAGAGGTGTGTGGTGTTGTCTGTATCTGCAGAGACCCTGCCCTCTAACTGAATTTTCAAATTTCTTTTCATTTTGCTGTGTTCGGGATGTTTCTGGGAGTCAATCTTTATGAAAACGTGGCCACCAAGTACCAGATCGTAAGCACGCATCCAAGAGGAAGTTACAAAAATGACAGACACAGCTCTGAAAGAACGCAAATATAGCGAGGCAAAAAAAAAAGCGAACAAAGACGTTCCAAAACGAGAATAAATCTTGGGTTGGCTTTCACGCGTATAAAGCAAATAAAGGTATCAACCAATCAAGTTGTGCAGAACGGGTTGAGTTGCGCCTGTTTTTATATAACAACAACACAGAGGCACCGTAGTCTGAATCAAGATGGCATATTGTATTACTCCTTTCAACCTAACAAAGGCAGCGTATCCACTCCACTCCTTCCGTTCATTCCTTTCACAATAAAAGCCCAGGACATATAATAATCGCAGGCGAGTATTTCAAATTTCCGTGTTGTTTATTCGTCACACCCCGTGTGTAAAGGCCTTAACCCTCGTTGAGCCAGGGAGGAGGGGCCAAATTTGAATCTTATATTTACAAACCGCAACTGACCAGTCCTGCTCAATATGCCTTTAAGCTAAACGGGATAGTTCTGGTGTTTTGAAGTGGGGTTGTATGATGTACTTATCCATAGTAGGTGTATTACCTACAGTAGATGGCGGTCGGCAGCAAACCCCAGCATCGAGAAACAGACAGGAGCACCAGCACAGGAGCAAAGCAATACAGTGATGTGGACGAGGACGGCAGAAAAACTTATTTTAGCCACCTAAAAGAAAGGCTCACCTAAAAAAATCAATATCAGTTTAAGTGAACGCTATATTTCGAATATTTTCACTGCTTTATCTTGCCGTCAGACGGCCCTTTCCAACAGAGAACTGAACTGAAAGTGAAACTTATGCTCTCTCTTCAAAGCCAGCAGACTCCGTTGACAAAAACAGTATAGATATGTTTCACTTTCAGTTCAGTTCCGTGTCGGAAAATATTCTAAATATAGCGTACACTTAAACAGATATTGAATTTTTTTTTAGGTGAGCCTTTCTTTTAGGTGGCTAAATTATGTTTTGCTGCTGTGCCTGTCCACAGCAGTACATTGCTTTGCTCCAGTGTCGGTACTCCTGTCTGTTTCTCCAAACTAGGGGCGTGCCAACCATCATCTACTGTAGGTGATACACTGACTATGGATAAATACCTCATAAAACCCCACTTCAAAACACCCAAACTATCCCTTTAATGGTATAATTTTGTTTTAATAGTGTTTTTCATTCCACACATCGTCACATTGTCATTATTATCAGCCCATGTTGTAGCACAGATAGTTGAACTGACAATGTACCTTTTTATCTGAAATTTTTAAAACATTAGGGGACATTTAAGACAATTTTGTTTGCCAATTACATCCCAAGTGCAAAAACCTCTACTACTTATCTGGATATACTGCATTCTAACAAATCCCTAACAAGTACAAACCCCGGAAATGTGTGTGTCTGAACTGCCATTTTACAGCGTGACATTTTATTGTACATCCTGAGATGGGCAGAGTATACCACATCTGTGTTATTATGGTAGTACAAGTGTGGCTATAAAATGTTATAAGTCATACATCATCAGAGTGTGAGCTGGTGATGACATGATACAAGCTGATATCACTACTTTACTATTGCTCCAAGCTCCTTTATTTGATCATTTGAAAAGTGGAGAAAGTGGAGAGAGTGAAACAACAGCTAATAATAGCAGGGCAAACACAAACAATCACACTGCAACATGTTACATGCAAAAAGTGCAGTATTGCCAAATAAAAACTAATGGTAGGACTGTGCCCCCACTGGTAGTATAAAAAAGACACTGTGACAGACAGCAATTCATGCTAAATCCTCAACCCCAACACCCCCTTAAAATTATTACCAATTGTGTTTCATGTACATTTAAATGTTGACAGATAAAAAATGTATATCAAAGTGATAGAGTGTGCACCTCCACCAAGTAAAGCCAGGAAAACTGCTCTTTGAAGATGAATTTGAAATGAGAAAACGAATATCAAAATTGCACTATACCATTTGACCTGCATAAACACGACATTAGCTGTGATGCTCCGAAGAAGTCTGTGTAAGTGAGTTCATTTGAAGCTACAAAATGATTAAACATGCCTACATGCCCACAAAACATAACCCTCCAACTTTGTCTCTAATAGCTTTACGCCTGCTCAACAAAAGTGCCCAGAAAGGTTAATCACCCATGGCTTGACTTTCCGTCTTACTGATGTGAACAAGACAGAAGCAGAAGTCTTGAATCAGCTTGTACAAAAGTGAATGCATTTGTACTCACTAAAGAATGTGTATTGCTAAGAAGTGAAGGTCAATTATACGTTCCATTGCAACGCCATCACCCAGCAACAGACCTACGCGTCTGCCATTTTGAAATGTAATCGAGTCGCCGACCATAATGGAGCCAGTTAAACTTCCGCCTACAAAGTGCCGTGAAACAAAATGGTTTCTATTCTATTGCCATATTTTTAATGTCTCTATCGAAATGGCCTGTGTAAAAAATATTATAAATATGCATTCTATTATAACTATTTACTTACTTATTCATTCATTAAGCTTTTTTGCCCGGTCGCTTCCCAGAGGAACATAAAGTGAGCGATGGACATACTGTAAATGGAAGTTAGAAAAATCCAGCACACAGATTTTGAGAGCCAAACTTTTTTATGTCAAGGACCTCCAACATCGATGTCCAGTAGACCACAGACCGTGGATGTATAAGAGGTTGTGTCCTGTGCTTTTGCCCTGTGTGTTAGAAAATAGCCTACAACTATATTAAATTCAGTTTATGTCATGCTACTAGCACTACTAGCTACTGGCTGATAGCCGGTAGTTTGGGAACAGAGACGTTAATACATCCACCACAGTACAGGCTTACAGCATATAGCCCATGGGTGTATTATAAGATAATAAAAGTGATGAGTTACAGCCAATATATCCATTATTACAGTCGCATACAGCTAGCAGGAAGCTGGCAGAACCGGATATGTCATATAAGCGTGCCGGGCGGTGCAGTCCCGTGGGTCTGAGGCACATTCGTTATACCAAGGAAAATAACTCTGGATCAGCTATTAGTTAATTTTACAACTTTTAAGACATAATGATTTAAATGAGGACTATTTAAGTGTTCCAGGTGTTTTAAGTCCAAAATGGCGGCAGCGCTACCACAGTGCCATCTAGCGGCCATTGTCAAAAAAGCACCAGTTATCCCTCTTTGCTTCTATACTCTTTGTACTCACACACTGTATAGAAGCAACTCAAACATATGGAACATAACAGTGTGTGAAACAAGGTTTCTAAAAAACCTCCTGAACCAATCACCAGGCAGCATAACCAAGAATATAATGACTGACGGGTCAGGTATAGAGATAGATAAAAAGCTATTAATCACTGTCTCTTACTGAGTCATACACACACACACACGTGTATGTGCACAAACACAATCAATGCTGTCAGATTCGCACATAATGGGTGAGTGGAACTCAAAGTCTTTTTATCTGGATAAGATTAATTAGAAAAACACAGATGCTTGTTGCTAGATCCAGCAATGTGACATTACCCTCAAAGGAAGTGGGTGTCAGTGTCAAGTGACTGCCTGCAGTAGCTTAAACTCTGCCTTTCAACCCATCTTGTGTTTATTCAAGGTTCATGAGGTAGTCCCAAATCCAAAATAGTTTTTTCATTTTAGACAAAACTTTAGAAAGCAAGCAAGAAAATAAATAAATAAAATCTACAAAAGCAGAAATAAAACATCTAAAGGACTATATTAGTATTGTAGCCAAGTTGCCCCAGATCCCAAATGTTCCTCAAAGAGCTTTATAATCGGTACAGCGTAAGACCAACACTCTATCCTTAGACCATCGGTACTTTAATAGAGAATTGAGGTGCATTGCCTTTGGATGAGGAATAAGAATTGAATTTAAATCCTCAAACAGCATGACAGCCTTCTCCTACCTACACTCCCCCCTCTCACCTCTCCTTTTCTTTCCTCTCCTCTTTTTTTCTAATAATTATTCCACTGGTAGACAAGCTTACAAAATGAGCTATTTATAATGTTACCTGTCATTTGTTATTACCAACAAGACCAGAAGAACTTAATAAATACTTACTGTACCTGTCCTTGGCTCAAGTCTCTTTTTTTTTTTTTTGTGGAAAAATGACTGTCAAGTCTGCTAGTGTTTGTCGCTATGCTACACAAGGTGATGATGACACAGCAAAAATGTAATGCACTGCGATGCTAACAGATTCTCTCCAGACTACATGAGATATGACAGAGCAGAGCCAGGTATGGATTTTCTCTGTAGGCTGTTTGTTTTTTTCTTGTACACATCTGCTGTTCCGTTTAACGAATGTTAAATCACATTTAAAGTATCATAACAAATTTCAGGAGCATAAAACAAATACTATATACGTACATTTTTGTGTGTACAGTATGCATTCACATGGAAAAGGAAATCTTGTTATTTCCAAACTGCAAGTGAAGGACTGGTTAAAGTTCACATGGTGACTTTACATAATTTTAGGCCTGTATTATCTACAGAAAAGAGTAATATGTCACTGCGTGCTTGCCGTGCTACTGTTATCCTATATAACGTCATCATATGTGTAAAATTGTTAAAGGGCATGAAGTTTCAGAGGACAATGAAACAGCAGGTGCATACTTTTTTTCCAAATTCCCCTTCCCTTCTCACATTTGCCTGTGCTTTACTTCATTAATGTCTTATCACCTGCATGTTTTTGTGAGTCCAACGGGTCATAAAGAGACAGAGTGAGAGAAAGAGTGAGGGAGAAAGGTACAGAAAGAGGACTGACACTCTGCTTGTGAGCTGTCTGGCTGCCTTGGTGCAGTGGAGCTGGTGGTTGAGGTCACACAGTCATCCCAGCCCCAACACAGGCACAATCAATTTCCTATGACAGCCTGTCTAACGGTGTGGCCGACTGACTAAATGACTGAATAAATGCATGAATGGCTGAACGACGTGGTGGCTGAGCAAAAGCCTGACTGGTTGTGTGACTGACTGCCTAGCTGTACTGACGCTTCTCTGAATGGTTTTCTATTTTTTTTTTTGGTGGTGCACACACTGATTAACTGACTGTCTGCTGAAGTGACTGACAAGTCAGCCAACCAGACAACAGGCCAGTGACCCTGTCTGTCAGTCGGTGTGATGATCAGTCAGTTGATCAGACGAGCAAGAAAACATTCAACTAACAAGCCGGTGAAAAATTACCAATTCATTGGCCACTGACTGTAATCAGCCACAGAGCCAGCCATCCAGAAAAACAGACAGCCAACAGATCAAGGAGGAGAGGTGATAATGTTCCCTATTAATTCAGTCACCATGCCAAATAGTCAGTTAGCTAATGCGGTGAAGACAGCTAGCCGGCAAACACACACGATCAGTTACGGCAGCGAAGCCTGCTGCTGTGACAGAACCAGTCAGTAAGTGTGACAGAGAAGAGAGACTGCATGCAGCCAACAGATGGCCTGACTGAGAGAGGAGGTGTGTGATAAAACATCTTCATCTTGAGAAATCACAAGACAAGATGATTTCTCAAAAAAAATCAGAGTTTGACATAGAGAATGGACCTACACAACATGCATGATATATATGTGCATGTAGATGTACATATAGCCTATACAGATTTGTGTAATATATATATATATATATATCTGCATGATGAAAATATAGATACAGTACATGCACACCGATCAAACAGATCCATGCTGCAGGAGAAATATTTCTACCTCAGATCATGCTCATCTCTCCTCTCCCTCTCTAACAGATCACCTGCTTCTCAACTACCTTGCCTACTGCTACAGGGCTACAATGTTATCCATGTTCTGCACACCCACAAACCACAGACACACACGGAACAACGTGTACAGATGAATATTCACACATCACAGCCTCCCGGCATGCAGATGATTAACGCCGACAGAAATCAAAAAGCGACTAACGAAACCAGCAAACAGATAAGCTGTTTCATTTACTCACGTTTTTACACGAGGACAATGTATACTTACATGGCAGCAAGGTTATCACCGGCACCATCACCGTGACGTGAAAATCCTCCCACCTCAAAATGATATTGCAACGGCACATGCAGCAGCGGACTAACCACAGCGGTGGTGTGCGGTATGTGTGTGTGTGTATGTGTGTGTGAGTGAGTGAGTGTAGGTGTGCGTGTGTGTGTGGAGACTCGCTAAGCTGCACACTCACTGCTACTGCCTCAGCTGGGGCTGTCTCAATGCACAGCCTGTACCATGTCGGGAGGCGGCAGGGGTGGGCGTGTGTGTGTGTGTGTGTGTGTGTGTGTGTGTGTGTGTGTGTGTGTGTGTGTGTGTGTGTGAACAGTGCTGCATAGCAGAGAGGCTGCTCTTCACTTGACGAAGCTTTTCCCTGACTGGATAGAGGGATGGATAGATGGAAAGATAAATTGATGGATGGGTTGATGAGGATAGAGAGAGAGATGAAAGGATGGAAGCATGGAGAAAAAAAAAGAAAAGAGGGGACATATACGACAGATATTCTCGACATTTCTCTTTCTCTGTGGCTCTCTCTCTGACTCCCTCTCTGTGACATTTTGCCCTCAGAGCAGAGCAGGAGGTCCTCTGTAGACATGCACACAACCTCGTCTCAGAAATGACAGAAAAGGGAAGAGAGACGGAGAAAAAAAGGGGGCGAGGGACGGAGGAGGGAAATAGAATAGATAGATGATGTAGAAGAGGACGCACTGGAGCAAGAAAGGTAAAAGGAGCAAGAGGAGGAGGACTATAAAAGAGAGGTCAAGGGGAGGCAGTAAAGGCAGAAACAAGAGTGAAAGATTTCGAGGTAAAGAAGGAGCAAGGGATTGTGAGAAAAAAACAAGAAATAGAGAAGAGGGAATAGCAGGAGGGCAGGGTAACTTTCAAGGACACGGATCGTTGTCAGGCTCATTCTTGTCTTCTGCAGATCGGGATACCCGTACAACACATGTAAACGTGCATACAGCTCACCCCAGTGGACATGATGGCTGCAGGACATAATGCTTTTGTGTGCCTGTGTGACTGGCTCATCCACACACACACACACACACACACGAATAAACACACCTGTTCTGCCCCAACCAGTCATCTGGCTATCCAGCAAGCCAGCAGCCTCGACAGGAGAGGATAACAGCTTTGTGTCATGTTGCCGTCACGTCACTATCCCACATCTCATCCTGTCACAGCTTGCAGGGAGAGAAGGGGAGGAGGAGGAGGGGAGACTTACTGTGTCAAACTGCTACCCCCCCCCCCTCTCTCTCTCTTATTTGTCTTCTGTTTTTTTTCCTCTCTGTTTTGTCAGTGTCTATTTCTTTTCCTCACTGTGTAACACCCTCTCTCCCCCCTGTTGTTTCACAGGTGTATTATGTAAATATCAGATGTTGGACAGCATCACTAGCAGCATTCCCCCCCACTTCGGGTTATTCCCACTAGGATGAATACAGGTTAAAGAGAGCTGAGCTGTGCACATCCAAGGCTGGGCTGCATCCAGCACATCCAGCATGTGCTGACATACGTACAGTATTGTAGAGGTCTCAGTTTTTTGCATGCTGTACAGTAGAACTACTGCTGCACAATTGTTCCGCTGGAGTACATCCTCGGTTATCTGACAAGCTGAGTCACAAAAGCACAAACGTTCAGCACAAAGTTTGCAACAAAGAGAGGCTACTGTGTGGCTGGTGGAAGAAAGGCCGGATTCTGTCACGGTTAATGTCAAGCTATCAGGCTTGCTTGCTTAACAAGCCTCAACTACTGCAGACATCCCATTGTGGCTAGGATTAATGTGAGACACCATGTCTTGCACTGGACTTTTACTGCAGAGGATCACTTTAAAGAAACTCAAACTTCAACCAGCTTATTAGAGTTGTTAATGTTGCTTTTTTTGGATATTTGCAGTTAAATACTGTTTATGTATTATTAAGGGCTGTCAAAGTTAACGCGAAAATAACGCATTAATGCAAATTCGTTTTAATGGCACTAATTTCATTAACGCATTAACGCAAACGATCTTTCGGAGGTTGTAGTGGTTGTACTCAGTTTTAAAGCTAAAGGGAAGATACTGACATCATATGAAACTACAAAACCTAAGGAATCCATTGGTACCAACTGTGTTATACTATCTGGTCGTGAAAGAGGTTAAATAACGCTTCAAACGTACGCTAAATTTTGGCGAGGAAAAACTGGCATGGCCACTTCCAAAGGGGTCCCTTGACCTCTGACCTCAAGATATGTGAATGAAAATGGGCTCTATGGGTACCCACGAGTCTCCCCTTTACAGACATGCCCACTTTATGATAATCACATGAAGTTTGGGGCAAGTCATAGTCAAGTCAGCACACTGACA
>CAKALU010068090.1:371-19601 GCA_916700995.1 Hozukius guyotensis
GCTAAATGCAGTACCTGTGAGGGTTTCTGGACAATATTTGTCATTGTTTTGTGTTGTTAATTGATTTCCAATAATAAATATCTACATACATTTGCATAAAGCAGCATATTTGCCTACTCCCATGTTGATAAGAGTATAAAATACTTGACAAATCTACCTTAAAGGTACATTTTGAACAGATAAAAATGTGCGATTAATTTGCGTTTAATCATGTGATTAATCGCGATTCAATATTTTAATCGATTGACTGTCCTAATATTAAAACATGGCAACAACAGTATGGTTCAGGTCAGAGATAGATTGTGGTTATGGCAAATAAACTATTAGAAGTAAAGGAATAGTTCAACATTTTGGAAAACATGCTTATTTGCAAGATCAGTACCTCTCTCATCTGTCTGCTAAGTATGAAGCTGGAACCAGGAGACTGTTAGCTTAGCACTTAGCTAAAATATCTGAGTACTTTCACCACTGTTCAGCAGTCACATAAGGGAAACACACAGTACTCTTACCCTGTAGTTTAATGCCTTAACATCTTACATTAAATAATAGACACAACGAAATGTTTCACATTTAGTACCAGAAAATATTTATTTAACAACACAAGTGTTTTGTTTTCAGCCCATCACAGTTGTTACCAAACTACTGTGTGTGTTTTCTTCACCCATGAGAACATTTTTGCTGATTTGACTAATGTGGCATTTACAAGAGAACCCATCTCTATATTCATTTTTACCTTGTTCTTAGACTCAAAGAGCAATCTGAATATCGCTCGGAAAAACAAAGGAGTTGTCCTTCAAGGCGAAATCTACATTTCAAGTGTGACGGCTCAATTTGAAAGTGCATTTCAATCTACTGAAGTAGTTGTCGTGAAATGGCTTTTTTTTTAGCTGCTGTAATGGCATATTGTTCTCCTCTGGCTGCCTCTTTCTCTCTCATACGCCGAGGTTTCATATACGATTTTTACCATCAAACCAAAGCTGTTATTAGCCAACAGGTGGTCAAAACCAGGGAGAGACGCCACAGTGTGTCATATAATGAATTGTGTTAATGACACCATCTGTTGGCATCCCTGCTTTTAATACTGTAAAATCATTTCAAACTGCACAACCAAAGCGCAGCAATCATTACAGAATAGACGTTGAGCCTCCTGCTAGTCATATATATGAAGTTCATTGTTCATTTGAAGCCAATAAAGTCGCAAATTAAACACAGCTCTCCAGGCTCTTACAAGTTTGACCGATGTATGTTTCTCCTCTACTTTTGCAGACAACACGGCGTCCATACTGACGAAGCGAGGTGGTTTCAGGAGACGGGAGCAGCCTGTGTACCGGCTGCCAGTGTTGATTGTGGACAGTGGAAGTCCGGCCTTAAGCAGCACAAACACGCTCTCAGTGCGAGTGTGTGACTGTGACTCTGATGGCGTGGCCTTGTCTTGTGGAGCGGTGGCCTACACCGCAACTGGCCTGAGCACCGGCGCCCTCGTGGCTATTTTAGGCTGCATCATCACGCTTCTGGGTAAGATCTATATGACCTCAGAGTCAGAGGTTACAACAACAGTTTGTGGGTTTTTTTGTAGCTGAAGAGGTTGGTATGAAGCTCAGAGTGATCATTAGTGTAGAGGTGATCTTTTTGCAGCTTTGGCCGCTATTCCTGTCAGATATGAAGACATTTTATTCAACTATTTAATTGTAGTTACTCACCAATATAACTGGGTGTCTGATCATGATGTTGCTTGCCTCGCTGGCAGTGCTGGAAGAAGTATTTAGATCCTTTACTTACATAAAATTAGTAATACCACAACGTAAAAATACTCCATTACAAGTAAAAGTCCTGCATTCATGATTGTACTTAAATATCATCTGCAAAATGTACTGAAAGTATCAAAAGTAAAAGTACTCAATATGCAGAAAAATCACTCCCATGAGTGTCATATCGTTATATATTCTATTATTGGTTGATTATAGAGCTGCAACGATTAATCGATTAGTTGTCAACTATTGAACTATTGAACTGATCGCCAACTATTTTGGTAATCGATTAATCAGTTTGAGTATTTTTTTAAGAAACAAAAGTCTAAATTCTTAAATGTGAATATCTGAACTGAATATCTTTGAGTTGTGGACAAAACAAGACATTGGAGGACGTCATCCTGGGCTTTGGGAAACACTGATCCACATTTTTCACCATTTTCTTACATCATATAGACCAAACAACTAATTGATTAATTGAGAAAATAATCAACAGATTAACCGACAATGAAAATAATGATTATTTGCAGAATTTTACTTTTTTTATTTGGTCGAGTTGGAACTAATTTCAAGTATTTTATATGCAGTTTTGTAGTTTATTCTATAACAAAGTGCAATATTACAGTAGAAGTATAAAGTAGTATATAATGGAAATACTCAAGTAAGGTACACGCACCTCAAAATTGTGCTGAAGTACAATACTTGAGTAAATCTACTTACCACTGCTTGCTGTCCTCCGATCTCAGCAATTAAGTAACAACTTAAAGAAAGCGACCTCAGCTCAGTATAATGCCTTAATTTGCACTTAATGTCAAGACAATTACATCATACATAATAGATAGATGGCAGCAGCACATAGTCAGAAATTAGCACCAAGCAAAAGCTAAGACATCGTCCCGACGCAGATCTGCAGTATAGCAATAAAACAACCAGCAGTATCAGCAGCTAATAGCTACTGATGGTGCCAAGCACACAAATACCACCTGAAAGAGTCAAGTCATCGACTGTCGATGATATTAACACGGTGAAGTGAAGCAGTGATCAGCTGGATCTCTGTGAGGATGAAACCTTTTTGGGTGGAGTTGCTGCAGTCCCACATTTCTAACAACAGAGCAGGAAAACCATACTTTGTTTGTCGCCAAGTCGATTAGCCCGAACGGCTAATGTGACAGACGACAAGCAAAACCAAATCACTGAATGTCAGAAAGCAGCAGCAGAAAGCGCTGCGTAAACATTGTTATGCGTATGAAATATGACCAGCAGCAGCAGCAGCGTTACAGATAGTAAGCAAATGGGCATTGCAGAAGCAGCATCACATTAGGGACTGTACAAAAAGAATCTGTGGGGAGGGGGCTGAATCTTTTATTTTATATTATGAAATAAAATAAAAAAGTCATTTTCCCAGCGTTAGTAATATATTCTTTGGACCTTCCATTTGATTTAAAATGAAAAATACCCTCCCTTCCAATATCTC
Organism: Hozukius guyotensis; assembly: GCA_916700995.1. Lineage (NCBI taxonomy): Eukaryota > Metazoa > Chordata > Actinopteri > Perciformes > Sebastidae > Hozukius > Hozukius guyotensis. Next base: position 3,594 of record CAKALU010068090.1, read on the forward strand.
AAAATGACATATTAATGACAAACATAACAAAATTCTGAATGTTCAAATATTCCATCCACTCTCTATTTTTAAATGTAATAAAATAAAACAAAATATGAATAAAATCACATGATGCTTTATAGCCTGATATGTATATAAGCAGAGACAGAGACGGTGCACTGAGAGTCTGTTTCCTGTATCTGTGTCCCGTGGGATTTGCCGCTGCCCCGCCCCTTTAGGAGACTAGCGGCAGGTCCTGAGTCCATTAACTCCAATGGGAGACGTTAACATGAACACATTATGACTGGTTCTTTCGCCCCATAGATACCAAAGTAACTATTGGACCCATTTCTCACCAGCCACATACAGTATCTTCTGAACATTCTGACACTAAAATGGCATTTTTCAGACGGACAAATCAGGAGAAAATCAACTTTGTTCGAGACCTTCTCTGTCTCAGCAACAAATTTTGGCAACTAACGTTTGCTAACGCCCTAGCTAACTCATTTTTGTAATGCTAAATATGGCTGTTAGCTGTGTAAATATCTAATGTTAGCAAAAAAAAGTATGAATACTAGGGCTGTCATTCGATTAAAATAGTTAATCGCAATTAATCGCAAATTAATCACACATTTTTTCTCTGTTCAAAATGTACCTTAAAGGGAGATTTTTCAAGTATTTAATACTCTTATCAACATGTGAGTGGGCAAATGTACTGCTTTATGCAAATGTATGTATATATTTATTATTGGAACTCAATTAACAACACAAAACAATGACAAATATTGTCCAGAAACCCTCACAGGTACTGCATTTAGCATAAAAAATATGATCAAATCATAACATGGCAAACTGCAGCCCAACAGGCAACAACAGCTGTCAGTGTGTCAGTGTGCTGACTTGACTATGACTTGCCCCAAACTGCATGTGATTACCATAAAGTGGGCATGCCTGTAAAGGGGAGACTCGTGGGTACCCATAGAACCCATTTTCATTCACATATCTTGAGGTCAGAGGTCAAGGGACCCCTTAGAAAATGGCCATGCCAGTTTTTCCTTGCCAAAATTTTGCGCAAGTTTGGAGCTTTAATTAACCTCCTTCGCAACAAGCTAGTATGACATGATTGGTATATAGTTTCATTTGATGCCCATATCTTCACTCTAGTTCTAGACTCCAACATAAAGCATCACTTTCGAGTGGTCTGCCTGAAGTAGCTCGCAGGCTTTGCTGACAACAATCTTTACAGTTCAGATTTAAGTTCAGATTTAAGTGGAGGTAATGTTAGATATAAGGTGCTGCACTACAAAATGCTGCGTACCTCAGTATTTACAACCCATTCAGACTTATCTTCTCTGTTATGCATTCTGCAGGCGGTTGAATGTGTGAGAGAAGCTTTTGCTAAAGCAGAGTTGCATCTTGAGGTCTTGCACGTGTCAAACCTGGAGGGAGATATCTTCCCCTCACATTTCCTCTTTGGTAAATACATGTGGCCCAGGTCAGCCAGCTCTGAATAGCAGCCTGGATGTTTACAAGGAAAATACCACTGAAATCCTGCCAACAGATCAATTAACTGGAGTCGGTATACTGGGTTTTGGCGGAGTATTTCTATTTTGAGTGTTTAGCTGGACCCAGTAGATGATGAAAAATATTCTGTGAGTCTGATGTGGTCACCTTGACTTGATTTAAGATATTCTAATTTTGTTTGTCCAAAAGATGCACTGGCTGTGATGGCATTACTCTTAAAATTATTTTATATGAAATAGGGCTGTCAAAGTTAACACAATAATAATGCATTAACGCAATTATTTTTTAACATCACTAATTTCTTTACGTATTAACGTAACTTGCAATTTCTAGGTTGTAGTGGGCTCAGTTTCTAAGATAGAGTGAAGATACTGGTGTCATATGAAACTAAAAAACCTAATGAATCCATTGGTACCAAACATGTCATACTAGCTTGTAGCAAAGGAGGTTAATTAATGCTCCAAACTTGCGCTGAATTTTGGCAAGGAAAAACTGGCATGGCCATTTTCAAAGGGGTCCCTTGACCTCTGACCTCAAGATATGTGAATGAAAATGGGTTCTCTGGGTACCCACGAGTCTCCCCCTTTACAGACATGCCCACTTTATGATAATCACATGCAGTTTGTGGCAAGTCATAGTCAAGCACACTTGACACACTGACAGTTGTTGTTGACTGTTGGGCTGCAGTTTGCCATGTTATGATTTGAGCATATTTTTTATGGTAAATGCAGTACCTGTGAGGGTTTCTGGACAATATTTGCCATTGTTGTGTGTTGTTAATTGATTTCCAATAATAAATATATACATACATTTGCATAAAGCAGCATATTTGCCCACTCCCATGTTGATAAGAGTATCAAATACTTGATAAATCTCCCTTTAAGGTACATTTTGAACAGAGAAAAAATGTGTGATTAATTTGTAATTAATCACGATTAACTATTTTAATCGAATGACAGCCTTAATATGAATATGTTCACTTGATTGGACTCTTAGCCATAGGATGCATGTACGAATTAGCGAATTTATCTTTTTCGCCTGGAGAGTTTCCACTTCTATGCAGGGAATCGCAGACTTTGAAATATTGCTGTCGAAGTGTTTTCACTCTGACTCTGCACTGATCAACTCTGCGCACAAATCCCTTCTCCCCCACTTTATCTCAAAGGACTTCATAAACGTCACTATTTTTGTGGTCTTTATTTAGCAAATTTTGTATGTTCTCTTTGGCCCAGATGTCAAACAAACATCGGCCTTCTGCAGAAGTCAAAGTCAGTCCTCTCCCACTCATGTTAACCTGTCGTTTACCTGTGTCCATCTCAACAAATGCCCACGCAGGCAGCCCATAACCCTGCATTTTGGTTTGCTTGGAAATGGTACGAAACCAACTCTCGCAAACGATCTTGGACCGGTTGTTTTGTTCCACACCAGAGTACGATTACTGCGTTCGCAACTACCCAAACGAACCACACCAGTTTGATTAAAACAGATTAAATGTTGGCTTGTGAAATCACCCTTAAACATAAGGGGCTAGTAAGTATTTATACTTTATGTTTAAGTCTCCAGCAGCCTTTATTAAAACCTTCTATTGCCAGTTATGAGTATGTGTCATTTATATGACAGTGCTCCTCTGCGTTTGAGCACACCATACTGAAAAATAAAGTGTAATTTCATTGAGAGAAAGCAGTGCCTGAAGGCTGCCTGAGTCAGTGATGAGATTTTAGATCATTTCCCCTCCTAAAAGGAGCTCTCATGGTTCCTTCCCCCAGATATGTTTCAGTGTATTTTATAAACTTAATTATAGTTTTTCATGGAGGTCATAGAGTGAAGTACTGTATGGAATACTGCATTTCAAGGACAGGCTTTCTGCTTCTGCTTTCAAGTGCAACACCAAGATGTGAAGCAAAGACACTTGTAAATGAGAATTCATTAACATAACCTTAAAGATGATGCAGCGCTGAGCCGTCACCTCCTGCCTGCGTTATTGCTCATAAAACCCACAGACAAAGCGTCGCCACATCAGGGCAGAGTCGTCGTTTAACGCTTAGGTGATCTTCATTGAGAGCTGAGGAGGATCCAAACAGCATATATACAATAACTGGAATGAGTTCTTTGATGGGGTCAACTTTGCTTTTTATTCCAGTCCCCTTGGACTTTGCCTTCCTTTTATTGCAACAGAGAATACTTCACTTGATAAATGAAAACTTCCAAAGAGCAACAGGGGGAAATGTGTGGCGGTGCAGCCCTGAACCTGGTATCGCTAATGAAAGCTGGCTCTATTCTGCTCGGCGTGACCTCAGGCCACAGGCTTAGAACTAATGGCCTCCTGTTTAATATACCTCCAAGTCGCCTTTTCTCTGTGTTTTGTGTGTCCTCAGCTGTCCCCATCAGTCTGTTTTGCTCAATTGGATCAGCCTCTTTCCTTCTTTTCTCTGTTTCCTCTTTGTGCATATTCCTCCCCCCCCCTCCTCCCTTCTTCCCTTGTATTATCAGCCCATGTGCTGATCTTCCTTGATGCTCCTCCATCAAGACCTCTTTCAATCTGTAGGTAGCAATTGAGGCTGTGATTGCGTGTGATTGTATCGTTTTGGATGAGACGCGAGTTGGAATAAGACCCGAGCTGCTGTTGTCGTCCTCAGATGCTTTTAAAGGAACAGTGTGTAACATTTTAGGGGATCTATTAGCAGAAATGGAATATAATATTCATAACTATATTTTTTCTTTAGTGTATAATCACCTGAAACTAAGAATCGTTGTGTTTTCGTTAGCTTAGAATGAGTCCTTCATATCTACGTAGGGAGCGGGTCCTCTTCACGCAGTCCGCCGTGTTTCTACAGACAATCCAAACACTGGCTCTAGAGAGAGCCTTTCATGTTTTTACGTTACCTGAAGGCCACCGTAGTTCTCCGACACGCTTGTGAAACTCCGCCGTCTGACTTCGGTTGCTCCTAAAGTAGTGTTATTATGGTAAGGATAGCCTCTGAGCGAGGCGAACGGCGTTACCACGGTTTTGCAATCAATGCTCACGTTACCGCAGACTTGGAAAGGGAGGAGTGAGCAGAGGGGTACTCAGTTGGTTGTAATCTGCAACCACACCACTAGATGCTGCCAAATCCTACACACTGCACCTTTAAGTATTTCCATTATATATTACTTTATACTTCTGCTGTAATATTGTACTTCGTTATAGAATAAACTACCGAACTGCAATTAAAAATACTTGAAATTTTCCAACTCGACCACATACAAAAGCAAAGCGTCAATAATAATTAAACAATAATAGCATATATAAAGATATAACACCCATGGGGGTAATTTCTCTGCATACTGAGTATTTATAGTTTTGATATTTTGAGTACATTTTGCAGATGATATATAAGTACAATTATACACACATATTATACACAAGTACTCACATCGTTTACTTAAATAAAAGTAGTAATACAGCATGTTATATAATAAGTAAAAGCCGTGCATTTATTGTAAAACCTTACTTAAGTAAAAGTACAAAAGTATTAGCGTCAAAATATACTTAAAGTACCAAAAGTAAAAGTACTCATTGGGCTCATTTCAGAATAATTTGTATTTTATTATTATTAGATTTTTAGTGATGCATTCATGTGTTCATCACTTTAATGCTGCAGCTGGTGAAGGTGGAGCTAATTTAATTAATTGATATCCTGCTGGGTAGCTTAACATATAGTATTATATCATAAATTATGCATATTTTGTATTAATAATCTGAATTTGCAAAGTACCTAAAGCTTACAAATACATATAATGAAGTAAAAAGTACAAAAGTAGTGAAATCGAAGTACAAAGTAGCATAAAATGGAAATACTCAACTAAAGAACACAAAATTGTACTAAAGTACACACTCTTAAATCTTCCTTTTCTTGCCTCCATCACACACTCTCCCACCTGTCATCAGTCTAATAACTACAATACAAAGCTGTGAGTGGAGGGCTCTTCAGAGTGCCACTCCTGTACTCGTCTTAGGATTCATCAGTTGTCTCTGAGAGCTTCAATCACAACGGCTGATATAAAGTGAGCAGTTTCCACCTGGCTGCCTTTAAACCCTCACAGAGCTGCGTGCACATCAGCTCCGTCTCTACGTACTCATAAGCTAAGTGGTCATTAATCATAGACTGATATTTTTAGATTTAATTACAGAGCTTGTCCTATACTCTTTGCAGTAATATCTATATTTTTCTCTGTCTTTGTTTGTTTTTGTAAATACATTTTTAATGATACAGTCATCTAAACTACTGAGACGATCATTATCTTGTTAAGATCCAGTGCCTTTTTTACCCCAGTTCAGGTCAGGTATGGCTCAATCCTCCAGAGGGCCAATTAGGACATTACGTAGCACTCCAAATCTCCAGACAGTTATTTCTGTCTGAGTTTTGCTTATCAGACTCATTCTATAAACCTTCATGTCCATTCATCTGCCTCTTATTTTACTGTCTGTCTCCCGCTTTAGCCCCTCTGTCTGTGTCTCTATTTATGCAGTCTGTATTCAGACGGCAAGACTAATTTATGTTTCCAGATCTGATCTTTAAGCTCCACTGTGCTCATTGTAACCTACGGATTTGTGTGTTTAAACAGTGTAATTATTTGCTATCACACTGGTTGACGTGCTAAAAATAAAAGAAGAAAAGGAAATCAGCCCTTTTTTTTTTGTAAACTTAGCAAGTCAATTAAGAGCAGATTTGTCTTCATAATGACAGCCTGGCAGGAGCTAAAAAGACCTCTTGTAAGGGAATTTAGAGAAAGAAATGCTAACAGCTGGCAGAAAGATACATAGAACAAAATAAAGAAGCACAGGCACATAATCCGGACAGATACACAGTGTGACAGATAACATCAGCGACAACAAAGAAACCATAAAAGCTGTTTGAATCATGCAGCAAACATACAGCCGCCGCTGATAAAGAAGCCAATAACATGGAGGATTTGTGTTTGCAGATTCTGATTGTTTCTATGTCCTTCATCAAGTTGTGGTGGAGAATGCATTTCATTGCTATGTCTTCCATGCAGAAGAGTGATATCTGTCATGTTGATGAGGACGCATGGGACCTCCGTCTAGACACCTTTATTTTCTTGCCGACTCTCTTCAGTGCTTTTTATTCTCTGCTCTCGTAGTCACACATTTTAATTCAGAAACTGGAGCTGAAACAGTTGTCAGTTGCAACTATTTTCACAATCAATCAATTGTTTAAGCCATTTATTAAGAAAAAAAAGGCAAACACTTCCTTGTTACAGCTTCTCAAATGTGAGGATTTGCTGTTTTTCTCTGTTTTATGTCACTGTAAAGTTTGAGTTTTGGACTGTTAGTCAGACAAAACAAGCAATTTGAAGACATACAGTATCCTTGACTCAATGCGATGGTCAATTTTTACTATTTTCTGACATTTTATAGACCAAACAATGATTTGATCAATTGAGATTAAGATTAATCAATGATCAAAATAATTATTTGTTGCGACACCTAGTAGTTAAAGTGTTTGGGAAAAATGTAGATCACTAAGTTGCATGTGATATAACTTACACATACCAACCTTATTGATATACATAATCAGTAGAGTAGTTGAGACAAAAGTGGTTTGAGTCTTTCTAAATAGGCACCATGATCGCTGATAAGTTCCATAAATTATATACAGATCATATCCTCTGATCTGTATGTGAAAAATGTTCTGTCCGGCTTTGTGTATGACTTGGCCATGAAAACCCCCCCATGCTGTTTTTATATGTACAGCGGATACTGAACAGCTGGTTAATTAATCTCCCATCAAATCAAGTTGTTAATCAGAGCCTAAACTGTGGCAGCATGATCTGTTATGAATGGCCTCACAGTAACAATTGACTGTAAAGTCATTTTTCAATAACAATCAGTTGACAAATTATATAATTTATATTGATAGTTTGATTCAGAATACTTTTTGTCAGTGATTTAGCTGAGGGAGTTTCATTTGCCTGATTAGTGTGAGACAACTTCAGCAACCACAGCAACAATTTCAACCGTTTATCCGCTACTTTAAGCTAACAGTCAAGCTTTTATCTCCTTCTTTTAGACAATAATAACAACAATTTCAAGCGTTTATCCGTCACTTTGGCCTCTTTTTCACCCATGCACATGTACGTGCTTTGAAACCCCTGAAAAACGTAAATCGAAAAATGATTTCTTATAACAATAAATAGTTAAAACTAAGTTACCTACAAGTTTGAATTAAAAAATATATACTTACGTGCTGTTTATTAAGAGTTTAACAGAGAAAAAAAACTCAGCTAAAGTGCTTCATGAGGACTTTGTGTATGTGGTTTGATCCTATTTGATTGACAGTGGCCTTTATTTTAATTCAAGCGTTGCTAAATCCTGATTGGTGCATAAAGGTACATGACATCACCTTGTACCAACGGAGTCCCGCCAATTTCAAACCAGTTAGAAGAGCACAGTGAAAAACACAAATACAGAAATCTCCCAAATCATATAATCAAAACTGTTCCAACTTGTGCAGAAAATGTTGCATTCATGTAGGACTTATTTAGTAAAAAGCTTAATGAGAAAATGTGTTTTAAGGGCCTTTAAGCCTTTGTTTTTTAATACAAGAATGACACTACTGCAAACATGATTTACCTGGCAGGAATCCATATTTAAACATCCTTTCATTTCATAAAGTTGCTGATTAATACCTCTCTTAGAAATTGCAATGCAACGCAGAGATAAAATGAGTGAATAATCAGTCCCCGTTTCTCCAGAATCACACAGCACATGGAGAGAAAAAAAAAACGCTCTAATGAGAAAGTGCATTCAATGATGCATGTTGGTAAGAAAAGGGCAGCAGAGAAAACTCACCTTGTTCGGTATCGATTTGTGCCGAGTAGATCATTTAAACAATTCAATTACAGCAAAAAGCCGTTGTAACACTAAATTGATCTCCTTTGCTTCTGTTTTTTTTTTTTATTTTGTGTACATCATGAGAAAATGTGTTATGAAGAGTGGTATCTTGGTTGCGTGTTTGCTGAACAGTCTGGGCTGGAAATCATTTCTTACAGGACCCTTGGTACCTGACACAGACTCACTATTTGTATGCCCGGCCATCCACCTGCTCATCCTAGTAGGACGTGATTGGATGTTGGCCCGCTTCCAGTCTGTGAAGCATCGTGGCTGCCTTCTAGGCATTAAACCCTAAAGAGCTTTGCTGGAAAGCACTGAGAATATTCTATTCCAATGTGGCACTTTGTAATTCACTTTGGAGAAGCCCTACTGAATCGAATGAATTTAAAATGACTCCAGTTTCTAAAATTAAAGGAAACAATCTTCCACAGAAATGTTTGGCGTCCTGTCTTAAAGTGCTAAAAAAAAAAGGTGTCACGGATATTAGTGGTGGAAGACTGTGGAGGGACCATTCCAAGTATTTCACAAAAAAACTGTTGTAGGGGTACCAGCAGGCACCAAATAGCCAACAGAGAGCTACCCATTCATCTCCTGCAGCCTTTCCATGTGACACTTTCCTCCCTTCCATCTCTTCCATTTGCTCCCTTATTAGAGCGTGTGAAGTGGTGTTTGAATTCGGTTCCTGGGCCTCTTTCTCGGCTGCCTGCAGTAGCTCGACGTCGAGGAGGAAAAAGAAATATGGGCCCACAGAGCGATATTTCACTGGCACCAGCTTGACATTGATGGATAGAGGATCATTAGACATTTGCCAGTTTGCTTGGGCGTAGAGTTATTTTCAGCAATAATGTATGGGAGAGGGAACAGGGGCTGGAGGAGGGCTCCTGGTAAGATCTCAGAGGGACACAGATTCCAGTTTGGTGGAGTTTTGTACAAGTCTTGAAGCGAAATGTAGGTGGTGGAAACCACAGAGGGGCACAATATATTACATTGCAAATTTAGTTTTGTAAATTCAATTTAGTTTTGTTTTTTTTACGGTGCAGTGGTTTTCAAACCTTTTTAGTCAAATCTTACCCCCACATCCCCGCCAGATGAACTCAAATACGTCTTCACTGACACCGCAGACATGTTTCAAATGTGTTCATTTGATTTGATTTTAAACAGGATGTTATCTAACACTGACAGTTACATGAAAGTGGATATTGTTAGCCTACAGTCATATTTCTTTACAATTCAGAACAATTTAACTGTCAACGTTTGAGTGGTTCCAGTTTGCATTTGTACCACTACTATTTGGAGAGACTGAAGCTGGATGTTTCAACCATTTATCCGCTACTTTTAGCTAATAATTTCAACCGTTTATCCAATACTTTTAGCTAACAATTTCAACCGTTTATCCAATACTTTTAGCTAACAATTTCAACCGTTTATCCGCTACTTTTAGCTAACAATTTCAACCGTTTATCCGCTTTTTTTACCTTATAATTTCAACCGTTTATATGCTACTTTTAGCTAACAATTTCAACCATTTATCCACTACTTTTAGCTAATAATTTCAACCGTTTATCCAGTACTTTTAGCTAATAATTTTAACCGTTTATCCGCTACTTTTATCTAATAATTTCAACCGGTATGTATATATATATATATATATATGGTAAATGGACTTGAATTTACATAGTGCCTTTCTAGTCTTTCGACCACTCAAAGCACTTTACACCACATGTGAGCATTCGCCCATTCACACACAATCATACACCATGTAAGGTGCCAACCTGCCCATCAGGATTTAATCTAAATATTCATTCACATACTGATGGCACAGCGGGAGCAATTTGAGGTTCAGTATCTTGCCCAAGGACACTTCGACATGTGGACTGGAGCCATAGCCGCCCCTTTTACATCTGATATAGATATACATCTATATCTGTATGTGTGTATATATGTATATATTATAAACTTAACTGAGCTATCTCTGCATCCCTCCACATACTTGTGACAACTGCACCACAACCCCCTCGAGTACGAGCCCCCCTTGTCTGGAATCACTGTCGCATGTTGTCAATTAATGTTGACTCCGACATCTCTTCTTTCTCACAGTGATGGTTCTGCTAATTGTGACAATGCGTCGGAGGAGGAAGGAGCCCCTGATTCTCGAGGAGGAGAGGGACATTAGAGAGAACATCGTCCGCTACGACGACGAGGGCGGGGGAGAGGAGGACACGGAGGCCTTTGACATGGTTACCCTCCGCAACCTAAACGTCATCAGAGACCCCAGCGTCAGGCGAGACGTCACACCAGATACTCCCACCTTCTTTCATTACCCATCAACTACTCGCCCGTCCTATAAATCCCTGCCAGACAACGTGGTGTTTCGAGAGTTTATTTGGGAGCGACTTAAGGATGCTGATGTGGACCCGTCAGCTCCCCCGTATGACTCTCTGCAGACATACGCTTTTGAAGGCAGCGGCTCTGTTGCCGAGTCACTAAGCTCTTTGGAGTCACTAAGTACAGACTCAGATCAGAACTATGACTATCTCAGCAACTGGGGACCACGCTTCAAAAAGCTGGCTGACCTGTACGGTAACAGCGACGGCACCAGTGTCTTCTCATAGCCCCTAGATGTCTCTCTTAACATTTCTCAGACTTTGAAAAAAAAAAAAAATATGAGTAATTTATTGTCAGAGAAAATGATTTTGTCTGCCTTAGCGCACCAGAGGAAAAGATTCAAAGACAACACGAGAGAGATTGAAAGAAAAACACTTTGACTTCAAAGGTTTTTGGTTTGTTTACCTCCTTGTGTGGATTTTTGAAAAGCGTGCCATGGTGAGTTTTGACACGGACTTCAAAAGTGGCTTGACTGAGGAGGAGACCTTGTGTGCAAAAGACATTAAAGGTTTCAGATCTTGGGCTCCAGTCCAACCATTGACTGCAGGATGCATACATGTTGGAGCATTTATACGACGAGGCACCTGTCCTTTCATTCCAGCGATGGGCACGGGCCCAGCTCTCTTGCTTTGATGCATTCCTTTGCTATCTTTGTGCTAAAAAAAAAAACGTTTCTCATGAAATGCTGCGTCCCTGGCGGCTAATCAGCAGTCACTTGACTGTTCAGAGGAAATTTGACAACAATTTCCGTGGGGTTTATTTTCTTCTTCTTTTTTTTTTCTTGGTTGGGGATCAAGGTAATGAGAAGCTGTTTTTCATAAACATTTTCCACATTATTCATGGACTCGTACCTCTATATGAAAAGTTCAGCTGCACTCATACAGTATAAACAAGTAGTTGATGTGCTAAGGAAGTGATGTGAAGACATGCTGTGCAAATAATAAAAAGAATGACACGTCTTTGATGTCTCCACTGGGTGAAACAGGAACGTATAATTTATCTTATTCTCCTAACAATACATTTTGCAGATGTTGCAATGTAGTGTTTGTCTGAGTCTGTTTTTTGTTCCGTCTTTCTATTGACAAGTCCAATGTATGATTTCTGAGCTATAAAATGTCAGGATTCGGTTGTTCTGCTTTTGTACGAGGCGGGGGGGACCTGGGAACGTCTGCTACAAGAGACAGCTTTGTTGAAGGATCAGTCCTTGTTGTGCTTGATAGCGAGATTCACACCAACTAGACTCTAGAAAAAAAGAATGTGTTTCTGAAGTGACAGTCCTTAACTGGGTGAAGTTTGTAAGTAAATTGCTTCTGTAGTTTTGAAGAGTCCGGCATTTATTGTCATTCAGAAATGAGATCAATAATGTTCATGGTTTGTTTGTTAATTGATGGTGAAAGGACACACTGTATGATCATTTGTTTTTCCAGCTTAAACAAATTAATTGGGTGTACAACCGATATGTATTATTTATTTTGAAGAGGCAGAATTGTTCAAATGATGTTTTTATCCTTTTTGCTGAAAATAAAATTGACATTCAGTTCCTTAACAGACTGAAGGGATTTCTATCAGTCAAGCAAGGAATCTCTGTGTGTCTGTGCGTTATTCGCATATCTCGAGAACCGCTCATCCGCTCTACTTAACAATTGGCTTCACAAGCCGCGACCTCTGTGTGTTTTTCCCCCGTGAGTAGGACGGTATTTCCTCGGTGTCAGATTCAAGGAAGCGCAGTGTCGAGAGTGAAGTTGTTTGTATGAGCCGCAACAGCACAGGTCAAGCATTCAGCCCGTTCTGAACAGGCACTGTCTGCACTAGCAGAGCAAATAAACCTTTTTTTCTCGCAAAATTACGACTTTAGTCTCGTAATATTACGATTTGTTTCTCGTAAAATTACAACTCTATTCTCGTTATATTACTACTTTTTTTCTCGTAAAATTACAACTTTTTTCTCGTAAAATTACAACTTTTTTCTCGTAAAATTACGACTTTATTCTCGTAATATTACGACTTTTTCTTGTAAAATTACAACTTTATTCTTGTAATATTACGACTTTTTTTGTAAAATTACGACTTTTTTCTCGTAATATTGCGACTTTTTCTCGTAAAATTACGACTTTATTCTTGTAATATTACGACTTTTTTTCTCATAAAATTACGACTTTATTCTCGTAATATTATCACTTTTGTTCTCGTAAAATTACGACTTTATTCTCGTAATATTACGACTTTTTTCTTGTAAAATTACGACTTTATTCTTGTTATATTCAAATTTTTTCCTCGGAAATTTATTACTTTATTCTCGTAATTTTACGATTTTTTTTCTTGTAAAGTTATGACTTTATTCACGTAATATTATGACTTCATTCTCGTAATATTACGACTTTATTCTCGAAATCTCAGATTTGTTTTTCCTCAATGTGGCCCTAATACTCTGTTGTACTTTTTAACCCTTCTCTGTCTAAAATAAATATAAACGACATTTATAATGTAATGAAATGGCCATTATGAAAGGCAAACTCTATGTAGAAAGAAAGGCCTAGACGCAGCAGTTCAGCGAGGTACCTTTACCCTCTGCTCATGCGTCCCGTGTGTCCTACTTTGCATTAGGGGAGCTCCAGAGACCAGAGAGGAGGAGGGAGTGGGAGAAAATATCTTTTTCATATTTCTTTTTGATGAGCATTTTGTAGAGAGGCACGTGTGATGACTGCGAGGCTCACCGTCGCCCATCTGAGGAGCGAGCCAGGCCTGGGTCATGACGTCAGAGGAAACTCTATTGAAGGTGAGTTCAAATACTGCATCTACCTGACAAGGAAGCATTAGCATAGTGTGCATGTATGATAATAATAACACTGTTTTTAGATGTTTCTTTGTGTGCCAATATCGTTTGTAGAGACTGAAGTGATGTTTCCGTTTATCCGTTTATCCGCTACTTTTAGCAAACAATTTCAACCGTTTATCTGCTACTGTTAGCAAACAATTTCAACCGTTTATCTGCTACTTTTAGCGAAAAATTTCAACCATTTATCTGCTACTTTTAGCAAACAATTTAAACTGTTTATCTGCTACTTTAAGCTATCAATTTCAACTGTTTATCTGCTACTGTTACTTTTTTCGACATACTGTACTTTGACTTTTTATGTCTTTTTTCGACATGCTTTACTATGACTTTTTTTGACATGCGATAATATGACCTTTTTTGACATGCTATACTATGACTTTTTTCAAAATACAAAATTTTTACTTTTTTATAACTTTTTACTACATATTATACTATGACTTTTTTCTACATGCTATACTATGACTTTTTTATCAATTTTTTCGACATGCTATACTATTACTTTTTTCAATATCCTATAATACAATTTTTTTTTACTTTTTACTCATACTATACTATGACTTTTTTTTCAACATACTATATTTTGACTTTTTATGACTTTTTTTCAACATGCTATACTATGACTTTTTAATGACTTTTTTCGACATACTATACTGACTTTTTTTGAAATCCTATAATATCATTTTTTTTTAACTTTTTTCCACATACTATACTATGACTTTTTTCGACATCCTATAATACAATTTTTTTTTAACTTTTTACTCATACTATACTATGACTTTTTTTTCGACATACTATATTTTGACTTTTTATGACTTTTTTCGACATACTATACTGACTTTTTTATCAATTTTTTCGACATGCTATATTATGACTTTTTTCAAAATGCTAAATTTTTACTTTTATAACTTTTTACTACATATTATACTATGACTTTTTTCGACATGCTATACTATGACTATTTTATAAATTTTTTCGACATGCTATACTATGACTTTTTTCAACATCCTATAATACAATTTTTTTTTTACTTTTTACTCATACTATACTATGACTTTTTTTTCAACATACTATATTTTGACTTTTTTTTTACTTTTTCGACATACTAAATTTTTACTTTTTATAACTTTTTACGACATATTATACTATGACTTTTTCGACATGCTATACTATGACTATTTTATCAATTTTTTCGACATGCTATACTATGACTTTTTTCAAAATACTAAATTTTGACTTTTTATAACTTTTTACGACATATTATACTATGACTTTTTTCGACATGCTATACTATGACTTTTTTCGACATGCGAAAATATGACTTTTTTCGACATGCTATACTATGACTTTTTTTGACATGCGAAAATATGACTTTTTTCGACATGCGAAAATATGACTTTTTCGACATGCTATACTATGACTTTTTTTGACATGCGAAAATATGACTTTTTTCGACATCCTATACTATGACTTTTTTATGAATTTTTCCGACATCCTATACACGACTTTTTCCAAAATACTAAATTTTTACTTTTTATAACTTTTTACAACATATAATACTATGGCTTTTTTCGACATGCTATACTATGACTTTTTTCGACATCCTATAATACAATTTTTTTTTACTTTTTACTTATACTAAACTATGACTTTTTTTTCGACATACTATAGTATGACTTTTAAATAACTTTTTTATGATTTTTTTCAACATACTATGCTATGACTTTTTAAGACTTTTTATGACTTTTTTTTCGACATACTAAACTATGACGTTTTTTTTCGACATACTATAGTATGACTTTTAAATGACTTTTATGATTTTTTTCGACATACTATGCTATGACTTTTTTCGACATAGTATACTATGAATTTTTTCAACATACTACACTATGACTTTTTATGGACTTGAAGGACTTCCTAAACAACTGCGATGGCCGGGAATCGAACCCGGGTCAACTGCTTGGAAGGCAGCTATGCTCACCACTATACCACCATCGCTGTCTTTTGTAAAATACTATACTGCGACTTTTTACGACATACTGTACTATGTCTTTTTATGAATTTATTTAATAACTTTTTTCCACATGCTATATTATAACTTTTTTATGACTTTTTTCAACCTACTATTCAACATTTTTTTTATGACTGTTTCGACATGCTGTACTAAGATTTTTTTATGAATTTTTTCGACATACTATACTATGACTTTTTATGGACTTGAAGGACTTCCTCAACAACTGCGATGGCCGGGAATCGAACCCTGGTCAACTGCTTGGAAGGCAGCTATGCTCACCACTATACCACCATCGCTGTCTTTTGTGACATACTATACTGCGACTTTTTACGACATACTGTACTATGTCTTTTTATGAATTTATTTAATAACTTTTTT
>CAKALU010068090.1:21968-39934 GCA_916700995.1 Hozukius guyotensis
CGAGTTTTTACGACATACTGTACTATGTCTTTTTATGAATTTATTTAATAACTTTTTTCCACATGCTATAGTATGACTTTTTTTATGACTTTTTTCGACATACTATACCATGAATTTTTTCAACCTACTATTCAACATTTTTTTTATGACTTTTTCGACATGCTATACTAAGATTTTTTAATGAATTTTTTCGACATACTATACTATGACTTTTTTTGACATCCTAATTATGACTTTTTTCGACATACTATACTATGACTTTTTTCAACCTACTATTCAACATTTTTTTTATGACTTTTTCGACATGCTGTACTAAGATTTTTTAATGAATTTTTTCGACATACTATACTATGAGTTTTTAAGACTTTTAATGACTTTTTTTTCGACAAACTAAAATATGACCTTTTTTTTACATACTATAGTATGACTTTTAAATGACTTTTTATGATTTTTTTCGACATATTATACTATGACTTTTTTTTCGACATACTATACTATGACTTTTTTCGACATACTATACTATGAATTTTTTTGACATCCTACACTGACTTTTTTCGACATACTATACTATGACTTTTTAAGACTTTTTATGACATACTATACTATGACT
The DNA here is from genome assembly GCA_916700995.1 of Hozukius guyotensis. Classification (NCBI taxonomy): domain Eukaryota; kingdom Metazoa; phylum Chordata; class Actinopteri; order Perciformes; family Sebastidae; genus Hozukius; species Hozukius guyotensis. Next base: position 22,579 of record CAKALU010068090.1, read on the forward strand.
TTTTTTTTGACATACTAAACTATGACTTTTTTTCGACTATGAATTTTTTCAACATACTATGACTTTTTATAGACTTAAAGGACTTCCTAAACAACTGCGATGGCCGGGAATCGAACCCGGGTCAACTGCTTGGAAGGCAGCTATGCTCACCACTATACCACCATCGCTGTCTTTTGTGACATACTATACTGCGACTTTTTACGACATACTGTACTATGTCTTTTTATGAATTTATTTAATAACTTTTTTCCACATGCTACAGTATAACTTTTTTTATGACTTTTTTCGACATACTATACAATGACTTTTTTCAACCTACTATTCAACATTTTTTTTATGACTTTTTCGACATGCTATACTAAGATTTGTTTATGAATTTTTTCGACATACTATACTATGACTTTTTTTGACATCCTACACTATGACTTTTTTCGACATACTATACTATAAGTTTTTAAGACTTTTTATGACATACTATACTATGAGTTTTTTTTCGACATACTAAAATATGACTTTTTTTTTACATACTATAGTATGACTTTTAAATGACTTTTTTATGACTTTTTTCGACATACTATACTATGACTTTTTTTCGACATACTATACTATGACTTTTTAAGACTTTTTATGACATACTATACTATGACTTTTTTTTCGACATACATATGACTTTTAAATGATTTTTTACGACATACTATACTATGACTTTTTTATGATTTTTTTCGACATACTTTACTATGACTTTTTTTCGACTATGAATTTTTTCAACATACTATGACTTTTTATAGACTTAAAGGACTTCCTAAACAACTGCGATGCTCACCACTATACCACCATTGCTTTCTGACATACTATACTCTGAGTTTTTAGGAGATTCTAAAATGTCTTTTTATGAATTTTTTTAATAACTTTTTTCCACATGCTATTGTATGACTTTTTTTATGACTTTTTTCGACATGCTATACTATTACTTTTTTCGACATACTATACTATGACTTTTTTCGACATCCTAGTATAGTATTTTGAAAAAAGTGGTAAAAAAGACATAGTATAGTATGTCGAAAAAGTGATAAAAACGCTGAAGTACAGTATGTCGAAAAAAAGTCATAGTATAATATGTGGAAATTTAAAAAAAAAAAAGTCATAGTATACAATGTCACAAAAAAGAAAGGAAAAGTCTAAGTATAGTATGTCGAAAAAAAAAAAAAGTCATAGTATAGGGTGTCGAAAAAAGTCATAAAAAAAAGTCATAAACGACCTAGTACAGTATGTCCTAAAAAAATCATAGTATGATATTTCATAGAAGCCAGCGTTGGTGGTATAGTGGTGAGCATAGCTGCCTTCCAATCAGTTGACCGGGTTCGATTCCCGGCCATCGCAGTCGTTTAGGAAGTCCTTTAAGTCTAAAAAAGTAATGAAAAGCAAAAGTGTAGGATATTATAATTATTATAGGATATCAAAAAAAGTCATAGTATAGAAATATTCAAGTGCATTTGAATTTAAGTACAGTACTTGAGTGAATGTACTTAGTTACATTCCACCAGTGTTGACATGGTACCATGTTTGGGCTCAGACTGGGCCATGGCCTGCTTGTATTTGAAAGTGGTATTGACGACATAACAGTTGGCAATTTTGCTTTATATTTGAAAACTTACTCTTGAATCTGCTAAGATTTCAGCCGCAAAAGAGTACATATCGAAACTAGAATCAACCCGCATTGGTTCTTCCATTTTGTCATTTTTAAATCTCAGCGATAACTTGTTTTTGAGTGTGCAAATGGAACTCAGTTGGTGACCCACAACAATCTAAATTTGGGTTCAAAAGTAGCCGACTTCTCGACAGCACTCAGGGGTTCATGAATACAACTGACAGTATAATTCATAGTGATGCAAGAGATTGCAATGAACTTGTTATGCATCTTTTCTTGGTAAATATGCCATCTCCTTACAGGTATTGACATAGTTTCCAAAGCTTTGAACCTGGCAAAAACAAAACATCTGAGATTTTTTAAGTGCGAGTCAGGAGTAACCAAGGTCACGGTGTGTGCTCATTATGATGCAGTTCAAACAAAGCTACGGGAAGAGCTGTGGAGAGTGCTCTTTGTTCCATATTCACAGGTTACCGTACATGATAGCCTCTTGTATAGCAAATTCAAAAACCACACTTGTAAGAGCTAGACATGGCAAATGGAAGGGTTCTTGTGGAAACTCTTGTAGTGGAAATGGACGACATTTGTAATCAGTTGAAGTTGCAATCACTGCTTGTTAACACTTTCCGAGAGTTAAATGTACAAAAACACCCTGAAACCTGAAAAAAGGTAAAATGCCCAGTATGTTTTTACAATTTAATGAAAGACTATGTGAGATTTGAGAGAAGGAACAACACATTCTTCCTCCTACAGATTAAAAAGTTGAAGTCATAAGCAATAAAATGCACCGTTGCTCAGTTAAATACACTTTACTGCTTTGCTGTGACAACCTTACTTGGTCTGGTATGACCAGTGACTTATAGTGGCTAATGTTAGGAAACTTGACTAAACAGAGATTTACAAAGTATAAAATTAAAAAGGATGCTGATAACTGGTGACATAGTAAGAAACATAAAATGGTATGACATTAAAATAAAATATTACAGTATAGAGAAAACAGTCTAAAAGGCAAAGATATATGTTAGATACTGTACAAAAGAGGCTCAATAATTACAATAAATAAATTAAAAACTATCTTCAAATGAGATTTAAAAATATAGAATTTTTAATTTGATAATTTGAGCCAGTTACAACCTAAAAATACCAAGTTGCGTTAATGTGTAAAAGAAATTAGTGGCATTAAAACAAATTTGTGTTAACGTTTTATCGCGTTAACTTGACAGCCTTAGTTCAAAGAATATGTACATAAATTTGAGAACATAAAGTCACTTTGTAAACTTGTTTAAATTTCTATCCAGTCTTTCCGGCCCTGAAAACGCTTAAAAAACAACAGTCTCTCTATACCTGACGAAGACGGCCAACACAGCAGTGGCGCACATCCTAACTAAACACAGAAAGCCCTTCGCCTATGGCGGGATTGTAATAGAGGCGATGACTGCGGTGGCTGAAACGTTATTAAATGACCATAAAAGTAAGACATAAATTACGTCTGCTCTTGGCAATGTTCAACTTGGTGCTACGAGTAGCTCTTGGCCACTTTCATTTTGTCAAATTAGCTCTCAGAGGAAAAAAGGTTGGAGACCCCCAGCTCCAAAGCCACGAGTTTTATGGAAAAGGAAGACTAGTGATAATATCAATACAGACTTTAGTGATATTATAGCAAGATACAGCTGGTATATCACATATAGAGTTCATGAGATTTCATTTATCTAAGCAGATAGACGCGAACACAGACATCTGATGTAAACTCTACCGCTGATAACGGCTGTGACAAGATGTGATTTTGATTGACCAACTGTCAATCAAAATCAGCAGCAAGTGTCTTAAATGGCTGCTGCCTGGGGGTACTTATGAGCAATCAGGGACCCTCTGCTATCAGGGGCTCAATCTGGACCTCGGTTGATTACTTGTGTTGGCCCCGGCGCCTCGGCTCTGGAGGCCCTGGGCAGCGACAGACACTTCACTCAATTCTTATCATAACCTGCATCACCAACAAATTGCTCTGACAAAGGAGGTGCCCATTTTCAGAGACTCTAATGTCTCTAATTTCCTCAATTATGTTTGTGTAAAACTTTAAGAAAGAACTTAGTGGCGTTAAAACTTACTTGCGTTAACTTTGAAAGCCCTAGCCAGAATACAATGCATTAACTAAACAACCGTAAACAGAAGCATATTTATGTGTAGGCAGTTAATCATGAAAACAATTCTTTATAGATATCAAGGTGAAAAAAACATGCTATAGGTATGTCTGTGCACTGAGGTTTGAGACATTTTGCATAAGTATTAGATGCCTTCCTCTCTAGCACAGAGGCTGAGGAATGAGTTGAAATATAAGCTTAACTCTAAGCCAACTGGGGACTAAGTCCTCGCATATTAATGCATGCGGCTGAATATTTATTTCTGCGATTACCCAGCATGAAACAAAACTCCAAAGGAAGTCCGTCTCCGTTTTCTCGCTCACACGCAGAACAAAAATAAAAATAAATAATGCGTTGGCCGTCCGTACTCGGGAGTCTGTTGGTGGCAGAGAGAAATGGGGCCCCTGCACCGGCATCAGCTGGACGACTCCTCGCTGATCCTTTGAAAAAGAGAAAAGGGGGGAAAGGAAGATCAAAGGCCGCTGCAGCACCATGTTTTATTCTCTGTCTCTCTCAGCAGCGCTCACAGTTTGCCTGCCTTCAGCAAGAGAAACGTCAGACCTGAGGTTTGTGTACTCTATAGTTCCACACAAATTAGACTGGTCCCAGACCTGGGCAATATAAATAATTCTCTTGAGATGTATGTGTGCGAGTGCAACAGCTTGCTCCCGAGGCGTCTGGGGAATGCAAGGAGCGGGAAAGTAGGTCAAAGTGGCAAGATTAGGGTAATAGGGTGTAAAAGAAGAGAAATTTAGGATAATAACTGGAAAATAACTCCAAATGGATCCATCAAGGATACATCAATGTCCAACAAAATTGACCAGCGTGATAGAGTAGCCAGTGGAGACTGGAGATAAATATGAAATGTGATCGTCAGGATGAGCAACTCGTTTAGCTTTCAAAAGCTGCCATTTTGTTCTTCTCAGAAAGGTCAGAAACAACAAGATAAGTGTGGGAGAACTCTCATTCAATATTGACTCATGTTAGAGGAGAGGTTTTTACACAACTTCATACACATTTATCTGCACATTTAATGGCTAGACATACCATAGACATACCGTTGTTTAAGTCATGCATAATATACCATTTCCAGTCTACTCTTTCTTGGTCGAAGGCAGCCCCGCCGTCAGAGGTGGAGTCAAAGGGTACAGATGACCCCGGCCCAAGGCCCAAGGCGGGCCCATGCAAAGGTCTATGGTTGTCCCTTAAATGTGCTTTATACGATATCCAGACCATTAATATAGCGGCACACAACTATTTGCTATGTAATTTTCTAGTTTCATATGATGCCAGTATCTTTGCGTTAATGCGTTAAAGAAATTAGTGGCGTTAAATTTGCGTTAACGCAATATCATCTTTTTACATCATCTTTGACAGCCCTAGTATTTGCATGATAAATAAATCTATTGTTGTCATTAAAACACATTTCAACTTGTCATCTGATACAGGTGCAGAGAGAACAAGAAAATGAAAGGAGCAGAGAGGCAATGGCCAAATTTCTGACCCCAAAAAAAGTGTGAAGAAGCACCATGACAGGCGAAGCTGAACGTGGCAAAGGTGAGGAGCTAGGATTTAGAGCTAAGGGCGCGTGGTGGTGGTGGACTGGGTGAAGATGAGGGGCCCAATTTGGAAAATGTTGTCCGCCTGTCCATAAATTGCTGGAGTGGTCAAAGGACTATTGAATTTCAGATAGTATTTGATCCTAGTTCTACTAACTTTTTCTGTGACTTTTTACATTTTGAGCTTTGAAATCTCACCCTGGAAGAAAACCTTATTGCATCATCCAATTTCTTTGCCTTGGATGGTTGAAAGAAAATCTTTTGGAGCAATGTCTCATACAAAATACAATAAAAGCGAGACCGGACCGTCCACTCTCTGCTAAAACAACCCCAGTTTTTTGCTCATTTTGGGTCATTTTTCCCCCTAATTCTCATTTAAACACGTGACCGCAGATACAAACATGCTCAGAGCATCAGTGCAATGATGAATTAAAGTAATTAGAAAATGATGCACTGGAGCCCTCTCCAGTGATGATTGGCAAAAACATGTCAGGGCAGCATCAGCATTAATGAGCCATAATCGACATAGGCCTAATTAGCAGCGCTTTGTACTTTTACGTAGGTTTATCATCATTAGCCAAGCCTGGCTTGATATAGCACAGAATGTGTGGGTGGCCTAAGTGTTTGTTTATCATGTAGACACGGAAAATAGTTACATGCTACAATAGCCTCGGTGGAGAGGGGTGTTTCTGTAGGCCTACATCTGCCATCAGGAGGGGCTTCAGGGCTAATTAGATCTCAGAAGACTCTGTGGAAGGAAACCGCAAGATTTACTGTAGGTGTTTGGGAGGGTTTTATTAGTCATCTTGAGCTGAATTATACATTCAAATCAGGATGACTAATAAATCATCCATCAATGGGGCTATTACAACCCATCAACAAAGGTTTAACACCACTTCTGTGCATTTTAGTACCGCCGTTGTGTTTATATCTATCAGTCCGACGTCCTTGAGAGGCAAAAAAAACGTGAATCCACTGTGGGGGATTTCTCTCTCCGCTGATCTTAGGGTGTTTGTCTGACATAATTAATGAAAATATACATCGATCATGTCTCCTGCCATTCACTAATTTACATATTTTTACATGAAGCGACTACAGTCGACACCCTCCTTAATAATTCACTAGCTGTTTTCCCTTTCTATTGTCATCTCAATGTGCGAGCATGCTGGGTTTATTTTTCTAATAAAACCGAATGGCACAATGCGAGGATGGAATTATCCTGGTTGTATTTAATTGAGTTTGACCAGGTCTCTGCTCAGTGTCGGTCTAATCTCCCCCGCAGCACTGTAGTCTCTCCCAGGGAGACAGGGGAGGCCGATAAACTTTGAAGCTAGCGCTGAGAACCTGCTCGCTGCACCCTCTGCATTATTCATGATGCAGGGACTAGAGCATCTTCAAATGGCCTGTCATTTCCTTTTACCCTCCATCACAATGGCCATATGCTGCACACACTAGAGGCAGCGATGGGGGAAAGCAATCTCCAGCTAAGCCTAGCCAAACAGGAACACATACATACTAACAGATACATTCACAGGTAAACCCACACGAGGGGATATGTACAAGTGGGATAGCTCGGGAATTCAGAAATCCGCTGTGGCATATTTCAATCTTGTGCCATTCAAACCTAACCTCCTCCTACTGCTTCCACCCCACGCAGCTACTGCTGCTAAAGTAAACATGATAATATTCCCGTATTTCTGCCAAACTGGAGTGCCGGAAAAGTTACAAACAAAAGGAAAACAAGCAAAAAGTTTTCAGCAATATTTCAAAGAAAGTTTTGTGCCATTTTTTGGAAAGGTAAGAAATGCACCGGAATAATTGTTCTCATAGGAAACGAAAGATGTAAATCTCTCACAGTGAAGAGCAGTTCTTTTTTTTTTTGCTAAACAAAGTGCGGAGGCGTAATCATTGTTTGAGTATAAGTCGCATGGTCTGCAGTTCTTCAATTCTTCTCTCAGATCTATGACATTTTGTCAGCCACCCCGGAGTCCTTTCAGCCAATGTTCTGCACGTTATTTATATTTACCGAGTTTGTTTGCGTGACAAAACCACACAAGGCACGTCCCTCAGAGGTAATTGGGATTGCCGTCATTTGGCCTCCCTAATGTCTGCCATTCAGCATTAACATATCATTAGCTCTTTCTGGGACCATTCAGTCAGAAAATTAGAGGTCTCCGTAGACCCCCGGCTCCATCAATATGGCAAAACCAGTTGACACCTTCTCTTTGTCGTTCTCTGGAGAGAGAAGCAGAATGAAGGGAGGCGTGGGAGTAAGAATGCAGGTGATTATATTAATTTGTAAAACTTTGTATTTGTGGCAGCAGATGATGGAATATAACAAAGAAGATAATTGACACGTTTTTTTTTCTCTGACCTTCACCTTGAAGTAAAAAGACCGCGCAGACAGATTGTGGGACGTGATCAAAATTGCATATATGGTTCCCGAGGGCTGATGGGGATTCTCCTAAAATAACATCAGCCTTAAAGTGATTCGTTTTAAATGCTATTGTAAAAACCCTGTCCTTGTTGAATGGTGGAGATGAACTGCGCTGCCTTGATACCTAATGACAAAACATCTGGTAGATTGTTCCTACGCTGTGATGGAATTGCAGTAGCTCCTGCATTTAGTCTTAGTAAATACCTTGTTTTGACACCTATAATGGCGTGAAGTCCTAACTTGTTTTTGTTGTTGTCTCACACACTAAATAGGTTGCTGCGGTAAAGTGAAGCAGTTCTTCTCCGGGGTAATTGGAGGTTAAAATTGAAATACAAATGTGCAACGTCACAAATAACTCTTATACTCTAATAAGAGAACGGTGGCTCCGGATGTTAATGTGCCTGCAAGGTCAATATGATTTAGTGGATGTCCATTTCATCTTTTTCTCTCATCTCTCCTACATAAAATTATTTCGAGGAGTGTTTGAAATAGAAGAAGTATTATATGATGTATATATTATTGTATACAGTATATAGATACTGTAGATAGATAGAGAGAGAGATAGATAGAGAGATAGATAGAAATATATATTAACGCAAATTCATTTTAACGCCATTTCATTTCTTTAACGCATTGACGTAATCGATCTTTTGGAGGTTGTAGCAGGCTCAGTTTTAAAGCTAGAGTGAAGATACTGGCATCATTTATACTAAAAAAAACCTAAGGAATCCATTGGTATGATTTGAGCATTTTTTTTATGCTAAATGCAGTACCTGTGAGGGTTTCTGGATAATATTTGTCATTGTTTTGTGTTGTTAATTGATTTCCACTAATAAATATATACATACATTTGCATAAATCAGCATATTTGCCCACTACCATGTTAATAAGAGTATTGAATACTTGACAAATCTCCCTTTAAGGTACATTTTGAACTGATAAAAATGTGTGATTAATTTGGGATTAAATCGCAATTAACTAATTAAACAGTAAAAATCAAACACTTTATCACATTAATGCAAACATCATATAAAAATCTAATTTTTATAACTCCGTAAGGTAGTCCTGCATTGATTGTAACATTGCCCACAATAACATAATGCACATAAAAAATGTTAGAGGGTTAGATACTTCACTATAAACAATATGGCGAATGTGTGTCCTCACATCACCTATCCATTGTAAACCTCATTGCCACATTAATCAATAACATTAGCAAGTTGCAGGCCCAGTAGGGTTGTTATTTATTGCTATTATCATAAAACAGATACCAAACACAATCAGAGTGAAAAGTTTGAGCCGCTCAGGGCTTCTTGTATCAATCAAACACGGAAAATATCCTCAAGGTTGCGACATAGCTGGCAGCCAAATAAAGCTATCTGGCCAGGGGACGGGTTTGTGCTCCTGATGGGCGTATCAACACATGCGAGACAGTGAGTAAATATTTCCCGTGGACGGCCATTAGAAAGTCACTGTTCGGTGGTAAAGGCTGTCTAATCCCCGCTGGTATGTGTTTCAAATTCAGCAGACAGAAGGAAGCTGATCCAATTCCCTGCATCCTGCAGGACACAGATCTGCATTTCCTCTGCACTTTGATGAAACAGCAGCCAAGCTGTCCGCCTCCATTAACAGCCCCTCTGATTTTACACTGTGCTCTGACAACTCTATGTCTATGTGTGTGCGTGTGTGTGTGTGTGTGTGTGTGGGTGCATATAATAAATATGTTTGAGTGCCTGTGATGTGTGTCTTGGGATGTGTATGTTTATGTTGCTTTATAGCAGGGAGCGACCAGGACACAATCTGTGTTTATTTTTAGAAAATCTGGCCAGCATGAAATCTGCAGGGAGACATAAAAATATAATATATATATATTGGTAAAGCTTTAGATTACAGCCTGTAACTCTTTCCAATTTACAGTGTAATTTTTTATTACTAACAGTGTACCAGTACAGTACATGTACGTATCGCTAGACACATGTAGTTACAAGGGAACAAGATGTGAAGTGATGTTGCGGAAAAGCAGCCCGTTTTCATTACCAGGGCGTCAAATACCGACGCTTTGTCACGGCTGTCGGCGTTCGATACCAACACACAAGGCACCCTTTAGCGTCTGTATGAGATGCACCAGGCTTTCCATTAACTACAATGTAAACATGCAACAGTAAACGCTCAGGGAAAGTGTTGTGGTGACGTAGTTTAAAGAGTGAAAAAGACACAGAGCAGCGGGAGGAGAGGTGGATGGGTCCAACAAACGCTTTCATCCAGGAGACCGCTGTTCGTGTCCCGTACATTAAGTTTCAAATTCATGTTACAATCAGTGGTTCCTTCGTGTCCCGTCTTCACAACATTCAGTGTCATGCATTAACATCTAACCAAAAGTGCAAATAGCAGTAAAGTGCAGAGTAATATACATATTAGAGCTGTCAATCGATTAAAATATTTAATCACGATTAATCGCAAATTAAATGTACCTTAAAGGGAGATTTGTCAAGTATACTCATACTCAATACTCTCATCAGCATTTTAGTGGGCAAATATGCTTGCTTTATGTTTATTATTGGAAATAAATTAGCAACACAAAACGATGACAACTATTCTCCAGAAACCCTCACAGGTACTGCATTTAGCATAAACAATATGCTCAAATCATAAAGTGGCAAACTGCAGCCCAACAGGCAACAACAGCTGTCAGTGTGTCAGTGTGCTGACTTGACTATGACTTGCCCCAAACTGCATGTTATTATAATAAAGTGGGTATTTCGGTAAAGGGGAGACTCGTGGGTACCCATAGAACCCATTTTCATTCACATATCTTGAGGTCAGAGGTCAAGGGACCCCTTTGAAAATGGCCATGACAGTTTTTCCTTGCCAAAATTTAGCATAAGTTTGGTGCATTATTTAACCTGCTTCGTGACATGATTGGTATCAATGGATTCTTTAGGTTTTCTAGTTTCATATGATACAAGTATCTTCACTCTAGCTTTAAAATCCGCTACAACCTAAAAATCGCAGGTTGTGTTAATGCGTTAAAGAAATTAGTGGCGTAAAAACAAATTTGCGTTAACATGTTATTAATGCGTTACCTTTGACAGCCCTAGTGATAATACAAATAAAAAATAAGTAATCTAAAGTGTTATTATACAGATACAGTTTGTCATAGTTGTTTTTCTCTTGAGTCAGAGGCTGTTTTTGTTTGTTTTCACTTCATTTACTGTATTTTCAGGCATTAGTCACAACACGTCTCACCTTTGCAAGCAATTTACTTGTATTCTCTTAGTACTATACTATGCAATACTTTATGAAAAAATGTGGTTTGACATATTTTGCATTCAGAGGGGGTTAAATCACATTTATCACTCTGTTATGTTGTTATATTTTGCGTTTTCCAATTAACCCACGATTTACTGCATAGTAAGAATGTCTCTTTCCAAAGTGCATCCACTTATTTGAGAGTCATTTCTTAGTTAATTTTGGAGGAAATCTGCGGTTAACCATCAACGAAGTCACAGTGAGACAGCAGCCTTTCAAGCTGCAGTTAAATACTGAAGCTTAACTAGCAGCAGGAGGTATATTTAAACACAACATGGCAGTGTTTTTATTGTCATGTGCTGTCATTTTTTAATACAAGTGTTAGAAGACAGAGACAAGGACAGTGTAGTGTAAACCAGCCCTAGTCCCTTTTATCCACAGTAGTATTTTCCAGGTCACATCCTTCCAACGCTATCAGTACGAACATGGCTGGTGGCTCGAATACTCAGACTTTAGGGTCTACTAAATGCCACGCAGGCTTGTCACAGTTATGCAGAACAATGATCCACACAGCTTGAAGGGCAGGACAGAAAAAAAAGAAAGAAGAAAAACAGCGCATATTTTTGTTCCACCTCCACGATGACGTGTATACACGGGATGGTTAACTACGATAAATTGGCCAGAAATTGGCCAATGAGTTCAGACGCGCTTGTAATGTGGCTTAAATTGCATGCCCTTTCAGGAGGGGGAACAAACCGCCTCAATGTCAGCGCTCTCTCCCACATGTTGAGGGCTTAGTTTGCCATGCAGTACAAGATCTCCGGGCCTGTTTAGTATTCACCCACTTGAGTTTCCTAAAGGTTACCAAACCTAATTAGACATTTATGCAGGATCTTCAAAGGTCCCTCCGTTATTAATGATGTGCTACTTCTGAGGACTGCATCGATGGCTTTTTTCTGACTCGTAGAGCACCTCACAATATGCGCATACACAATGGAGACACGCAGACACCCAAAATGCAAGAAGAGACTGGTGGCTGGCTGGTAGTGATTACCAAAATTGCTTGCATAGAGTATTAGACTAAAGTGCACTCGCGCTGTAGACGTTATTTCACCAACCATGAATCACCAACCGTTGAATATGGGGTCATATACACCAAAGAAAGGCTGTCCAACAGAATGTAACTAAACTAGACCTAGAGAAGCCTTCACAATAAAAGCCCTGCATTACTGGTATGTTTAGCTGTTTACACACAAAGAGAAAAACAGCTAATAAGCCACTCAGGTAAAATTTAGAGCCACAGCTACAGGAATTTGCAGATTATTTTCTCAATTAACTGATTAATCATTTAGTCCAAAAAAGATCATAAAAAAGTAAAAATTGACCAACACATTGAATCAATGTGAAGTCTTCAAGTTGCTGATTTTGTCTGGTCAACAGTCCAAAACCCAAAGCAGTTTACTATCACCAAACGATGGAAGAAGTATTCAGATCCTTTACTTAAGTAAAAGTAGCAATACCACAATGTAAAGTAAAAGTCATGCATTCATAATTCTATTCGTACACAAGTATTACCAGCAAAATGGACTGAAAGTATCAAAAGTAGAAGTACTCGTTATGCAGAATGACAGATAATAATATGTGCACACTAGTTATCTCGTGCAAAAAGATAAAAAAGCATATGTAGCGTTGCACAACTCAAACCTGAGTAGGTCTAATCAGCTTTGTAACACCTTTTTGGGTATTCAGAATCTTTAATCTATCATAATATATTATATTTTTTAAGTTGATCATATCTTTTGTATGTAAAATCAAAGTTACATGTAACTAAATAAATGTAATGTAGTAAAAAGTGTAATATTTCTCTCTGGAATACAGTGGAGTATAAAGTTGCATAACATACTACGGTGCAAGTACCTCAAAATTGTGGTACAGTGCAATACTTATGTAAAAGTACTGTTGTGTCTGTAAAGTGATGCTTTAAAACACATTGCATATATATTCTGTATCAGTCTCTTCATTACTACTCCGAATATCCTCAATTTCTGATGTCTCTCCGGAAAACAGTATGTTCAAAGCCTTCGGAGTTGAATATTTTGTGTACTTAATCAATATGCATTATAAACTGAGTGTGTAAGTAATATAACATCTCATGTTTACTTTAAATACAAATTATGTACTTTAACAATATGTTTAATAGATTAAAATGTGCCTTACACTTCCTCATTTGTTCATGGTTGGACATATTGAAAAAGGGGGTGTGGCTCTACATGCAGTCTGTGATTGGCTTAGAGACATCCAATCAAATCAGTTTGGGCATTTGGGTGGAGTCAGATGACAGTGATCATAGATCTAGACATCCTAGAAAGGTTATGTCCATTGGAATGATTGGGGGATCTGCAGATGCAACCTTTCTTTGTTCCTATGCTGAGATACAATAACGCTAACTATAATCCCCATTTAAAAATAGTCAAAAAAGTACATTAAAAACTACAATTGACATTCTACCTCATGCATAAAGAGGAACAGAGAAAAATAATTATTCTATTTTTGCATTTTTCAGAAGTAAAAGACCCTCCAAAAAAAGTTAAGTCAAGATCGGGTAGGTGTCAGATTTTAAATGATGCCTTCAGAGGAGGATCAGGACCCTGGTCCATCCTGTCCTCATGTCCTGAATTTGGAATTTAATCAGAAAAGAAATGTGTAAAGACTGAAATAAAAAAAGACCGTGACACCTCTAGCCTCTCTTTGCCCTTTAACATGATTAGTTAAATCTGATTGGCAAATTATTTTGCAATTATGCAGCCATGTTTACATCCAGTCTCAGCGGTACCCTAGGTAAATGTAGTTGACATGACACCCCCAAATAAAATCCAATTTCCATTTATTATTTACGTTCGGACTTTAATCAATTATGAATGACAGCTAATTAGTGGTGTGCAGGGGCCATCGCTCTCTGCACTGTCAAAGTCTGCTAAATGTACTGTATGTCATGGAGTGTGGACATTGACAAAAAACCTCTCACCACTTTACAGATTTGGGTGTCTTTTTGCTGAGGAGACTTCACTAATCATCTGTGAAAAGTGCGTGCAGAGTGTGTACGTGCACGCGCCCGCATGTGTGTGTGAGTGTGAACGTGGGGTGCATGTGTTTGATAATAATAAGGCAAGTGAAAATGAAGAGGAGCTAAACTGTGTAAGTCATTTCTCATTTCCTTGCTTCAGTGCCTGTCAGAAGAAAGCCCTGCATTTTGAATGATGGCTCAGACAACAAAAAGTGAACAACAAACCCTGTGGCTCTGAGGAGAGAAATGGAGGAAGGAAAAGAAAGAGAGGAAGAAGGAAAGAAAGTGCGCAAACATCAATGACAAATACACAGTTTTTAAAAAATGACCAAACCAACAAACAAACAAAGCAAAATCCCAATATCAATGCCTTGATAATACCACTGAACATGCCCTGAAAGTGAAACATAATAGAGGGAAAAAAATCACCTATACAGTTGGCACTCATACAGTTTTGGAAGGACCTTTCAAGGGGCTGATTTAATGTGAGAGCATCAATCCTTTAGCGGCACAGGGCCTTGACAGCAAGTGAAAGTAATCTCTTCTTTATTAATGGGACTTTTCACTTTGGACCCGAGGCCTTTGGTATTTCATAATAGTAGTTTCATAGTACAGACCGAAGGAAAGAACAATATGAAATCAGATCAAGTGGATGTGTTGTGTATGATAAGTGGAAAGTATTCCTTTCTAAATTCAGCAGCGTCCTTCAAGAAGAAGAAAGAGAGATGAGATGTAAGAAGCCAAACTCTGAAAATAGCTTAATGTGTATTTTGATTGAATGCAAAAGGCTCGCGGCATGTGTGGAGAGGGAAAACCTCTCCTGTGATGAGTCAGAACAAAGCACAATATTTAGTTGCTTCAGTTTAAAATCAGTTTAATTTGTGTTTTGTGTCAGTTTTAATAATTCGTTAATCTTGCAAAAAAAAAGTGTTCAAGGGCCTCGTTCCTTATGAGATAACTGCGGTAGTTTCCCTGAACGAAGCTAACCTTAGTTCAAAGCCCGTTGTTTTAACTCTTTATATCACTTTTTCTTGTAATTTATATCACAAAATCTCTTTATCAAACAAACATAAACTGTTGGGCAAATTCCTCTTCCTTACACTCTGGTGCTGGAAATACAGATTGACCTTATTCTACCTGGTAAAGAAACTCAATAACAATATCAAAATATTAACCAGGTTATAATGCTACAACCTAAGTAAAGCCCCTGAAAACGTGGCTTTAAATGGTAAAAAGTCTTTTTGGGCCCAATGGCATCACGTGATGGACACAGAAGTTGTAGTACCGCCGTTTGGCCACTATGAAAATTTGCTTCGAAGCCTGGCGCTCTTCCTGGGGGCTTGACGTAAACTAAGTAAAACACGTACAGAAACAGTGTAAGACAACTACAGAAAACATGTCACAAACTTCACTAAAAAACACAATGTAACGCACAAAACAAAACATCGGTCTCGAACACCAGTCTGCTGCTTAAAAGTCCAGTGTTTGTTGGACCCATCCACCTCCCGTACTTATTGCACGCTTAATGCCTTGCGCATTATTGTGGCATTCATGCGCCTT
Organism: Hozukius guyotensis; assembly: GCA_916700995.1. Lineage (NCBI taxonomy): Eukaryota > Metazoa > Chordata > Actinopteri > Perciformes > Sebastidae > Hozukius > Hozukius guyotensis. The sequence goes on from CAKALU010068090.1 coordinate 38,234, forward strand.
TTCATGCGAACGGGCTTTTTTACCGCTTGTTTCCACTGCCCCCAAATGGCCAAAAAAGTCAGTCACTATAAGTATTTCTCTATAACATTAAATATTCATGGCTAAATAAGCATCATCAAAGATGGAAAAACATCTTGGGTATTTTTACACTCAATAACTCAGTTAATCTGCTTCGTCAGGAGTGTGTGGGTGTTTTTCGATCAGATTTGATGGACAGTAACCAAACACCCACCCAACTGTCAGCCGAGCCCCGCCCACTTCAAACCAGTGAGAAGAGCACAGAGGAAAATAAACAAGAAATAGAAAAATCTTTATGTAAAAATAACTGTTCTAACTTTAGCAGAAAATAGTGTGTTGGAAGTCATCACTTCTAGTTAGAAACTGATTGAGAATATAAGTGTTCATGGCCTTTAATTAATGAAAACCAACTGGCTCAGCTAGGACAGCTCATTTATTATGGAATTATGTGTTTTATCAGAGTGCAAGGTTAGTTACAAAAAAGTGCATCCCAACCAATAAAAGAGAAACAGGAAATTACAGAACCACCGTAAGTGCCAACGGCACTTTGTCAGTGCTAATGATGGCTGCGATGGGGCTTGAAGCCGGGTCTTTGTAGTTGAAGGATGACCTCTCTACCATTCATAACACCACTCTATTACCTCTTGTGCAGCTCGCTGTTCAGTTTTCATGAGCCGGGGTGAATTGCAATCTGATTTGTCAAAGGAAATGGCAGGACATATTTTTTTTTTCATGTTCATTTTATGCTGGAGTCAAAATGATGATTGGTGATTAGCAACAGGCTCACTAACTCTACAATCACAGTCTGTTCTGCTTTCCTCTAATTTCAGGAAGAAGTCACACTAATCGGGCTGGTGCTCACAAAATGGTAGCTTTGTAAAATTTACATCATCATCAGTATTATATTATAAAGCTGCAAATGCCTAACCTTAAGTGTATGCTGCATTGTGGTGTGTTCAGTGAGGTCTAACAATGTCACAGCAGCAATAAAGTTATGTCTACTATTAAGCTTTTATTGGCTGCACAGCCAGTGGTGGAAGAAGTACTCAGAATCTTTGCTAAAGTAAAAGTAATAATACCACACTGAAAAAATACTCTGTTACAAGTAAAAGTCCTGCGTTCAAAATTCTACTTGAGTAAAAGCACTAGAGTATTACCAGCAAAATGTACTTAAAGAACAAAAGTAAAAGTCCTCAATATGCAAAATAGCCTCTTTCAAAGTGTTTAATTATGGAAACTTCAAGGTACTGAAAGATTATATATATTTTTTATCATATGTACACATTATACGTTATTTTCATGTGCTACAAGACTTCAGGGGCTCTCCCAGGGATGTGTGTTTTTAATATAGAACAATGCATCATATCTAATAAGTTGATTTGTTTGTAAAATCAAGTAACTACAGCTTTAAAACATAAATAGTGGTGTAAAAAGTACAATATTTCCCACTGAGATGTAGTGGAGTAGAAGTATAAAGTAGCATAAAAAGGAAATACTCAAGTAAAGTACAAGTACCTCAAAATTGTACTTAAATACAGTACTTGAGTAAATGTACTTAGTTACTTTACACCACTGCTGCGCAGTACCTGTATAATCACATTTAGTTTTGATTTTATGTGGTAGTAATAAATATATATATTTTTTATTGATTATTATATTTTATTTATTTATTTATATTTATTA
>CAKALU010068092.1:0-21302 GCA_916700995.1 Hozukius guyotensis
AGTATGTCGAAAAATTTAATGAAAAAGTGTCATAGTATAGTATGTCGAAAAATGTCATGAAAAAAAGTCATAGTATAGTATGTCGAAAAATGTCATTAAAAAAAGTCATCGTATAGTATGTCGAAAAATTTCATTAAAAAAAATCATAGTATAGCATGTCGAAAAATATCATGAAAACAAGTCATCGTATAGTATGTGGAAAAATGTCATAAAAAAAAGTTATAGTATAGTGTCGAAAAATTTGACGGACAAAAAGTGATAGTATAGTATGTTGAAAAATTTCATGAAAAAAAGTCATAGTATAGTATGTCGAAAAATTTCATGAAAAAAAGTCATAGTATAGTATGTCGAAAAATTTGACGGACAAAAAGTGATAGTATAGTATGTCGAAAAATGTCATGAAAAAAAGTAATTGTATAGTATGTGGAAAAATGTGATAAAAAAAAAAAGTTATAGCATAGTGTCGAAAAATTTGACGGAAAAAAGGTTATAGTATAGTATGTCGAAAAATGTCATGAAAAAAAGTCATAGTATAGTATGTTGAAAAAAATGCAAAAAAGTCGTAGTATGTCGAAAAAAGGCAAAAAAAAGTCTTAGGATACTATGTCGAAAAAAAGCAAAAAAAAGTCATAGTATATGTCGAAAAAAAAGCGACACAAGTATGATAAAAAAAATGCAAAACTCATAGTATAGTATGTCGAAAAAAATGCAAAAAAGTCGTAGTGTAGTATGTCGAAGAAAAGCAAAAAAAAATCACACAGTAGTATACTATGTCGAAAAAAAGTCATAGTATAGTATGTTGAAAAAAATGCAAAAAAGTTATAGTATGTCAAAAAAAGGCAAAATAAAAGTCATAGTATACTATGTCGAAGAACAGCAAAAAAAGTCATAGTATAGTATGAAAAAAAGTGATACAAGAGTATGTCGAAAAAAGTCATAGTCATGCTATTGAATAGTCAGTCATTTTTCAAACAAAAAATACCTCCAACATCTGCTGCTTCCAGCTTCTCTAATGTGGATAATTTATATTTTCCTTGGTCATATACCATAATAAATTGAATATCTTGGGGTTTTTGTTGGTCAGACAAAACAAGCAGTCTGAAGACGACACTTTGGACTCAGGGAAATTGTGATGGCAATTTTCCCTCTTATGTTATCGACATAATTATATACACAAAAATAATTCGCAGATTAATTGATAATGAAAATAGTTGTTAGTTGCAACTAGGGCTGTCAAAAGTTAACGAGATAACAATGTGTTAACGCAAATTCGTTTTAACGCCACTAATTTCTTTAACGCATTAACACAACTTGTGATTTCAGAGGTTGTAGTGGGCTAATTTTTAAAGCTAGAGTGAAGATACTGGCATCATATGAAACTAGAAAATCTAATGAATGTCATGCTAGCTTCTCGCGAAGTAGGGTAAATAACGCTCCAAACTTGCGCAAAATTTTTGTGAGGAAAAACTGGCATGGCCATTCATCCAGAGCAAGGGCCAGAGCAATTACTCTTCCTTGTGCCGACATGTTTACTTCTGTGGATATTCCGTATCATAGCAACCAGACACAAGCACAAAAGGTGGTGAGACACTGGTCTGGTGGATAGAGCAATTGTCCTTCATCCAGGACACCCATGTTAATGCCACATCTCCCTACTTGCTCCAGAACTATTCTGTATCAGACTCTGACCTCTGGTCATTGTGAGGGGGCAACAGAGAGGGGAATACTGCATCTCTGTGGGGAGCAGTGGAACATGGCGTCACATTAAAAGTCCTCTTTCTCTGTGTCCAGGTGGTGGTCGTGGGGGCGGCTGGTTCTTCAAGCCTCTGGTGTGGTTGTGGATAGTGTTTGGTCTCGCCTACTTTGCCTCCATCCTCACCATGATAGGCAACTGGCTGAGGGTGCTGTCTAAGAGGACTCGTGCCGAGGTGAGAGATACAGTATATGGTACTAGAGAGCCGGGAACGTACACCACGAGAGGAAGAGCTGCACTTAATCTTGTTCAGAGGTTCAACTTTTGCCTCTGTCTCTCACTCTCAGATGGAGGAGTTGAGGGCCCACGCTACAGACTGGACCCAGAACATCCAGAACATGTCCATGGACTTCCGCATCCCAAACCCTCTGGAGTTCAACGACCCTTTCCTCCTGCAGCGCCGGCGCTGGAAACGCAGCGAGCGTCGCCGCATCCGTCGGGGAGGCGAGGGCACTCTGGGATACTTGTCCCGAGGAGGATCTGAGAATGGACACCTGCCGAACCGCTGGGCCGGCCTCTCCAGCTCCATGAGCCAGCTGAATGCCCATTCGTCTATTGAGAGGGCTTTGGTGGCCAAGTCCAGGCCACGGGTCAGTTTCGCTGGAGGGGGAGCGGTCCCGAGAGCGGTGCCCGCATTGAGGGTTGACCCCGCTGTGGGTCTGCAGGTGGAGGGCAGGTTGGTTCCTCACCGGCTGGCTCGCTCATTCTCCCTTCCTGTGGCCCGCTCTACCTTAGAGCTGGACTCAGCAGGTGCAGCCATGCAGGGAGAATACCTCTCTGGATCGGAGTCTTCTTTTGACTCCAGATCAGACGTCTCCTCGCTCTCCTCGTCCTTCCGCAAGTTCCAGCCCTGCCGTACAGTCAGCAGGATGGAGGAGGGAGGAGCGAGAGTCGCAGACATGAACACAGCACAAGAGAAAGACAAATTGATTCCAGCTACCGAATGTGTATCTGTAAACAACAATAACCACAGACGCGCAACTGCACCTGGTTTGCACCCTCGCTTCTCCTCTCTTCCTCCTTCTCACAACCCAATCCTCCTTCCCTCCCCTGCCCTCCACGCCGCCTCCTCATCCAGCTGCCAGCTGCTGGATTTCTTCGGAGAGAACCTGGCGTACATCGACGAGTCCTCAGACACTTTGAGCGACCGCGCCCAGCCAGGAGCAAGGGAGGAGAGGAGGAGACGGCCACGAAAGCCCAAGAGGAGGAGCATGAGGAGGCAGCTGTCACACAGTTGGAGCCCCAAGCTGGTGAAGAGGCCCAACAGTGACATGCAGCCGCCGTCAAATCCCCCCACACCACCTCCAGACTCCTCTCTTTCAGACGTGCCCCAGTCAGAGAACCAGACAGGTTCGACTCTCTGACAGCCACTCTGACAGCCACCATGCTTACAACATGGTGCCACACAATAGTCATATCTGTCTGTGGGTTTATAGCAGACTTGAACAAACAATATATACTACATTCAAATCTCACCATCATAAATATACTGGAGCTGATGTTCCAGGATATCTTTAGTATTTATGGTTAGCCTCACAAAGTCAGCCCACAAGTTTTGCTTTGTTACTTTGTGATCTGAAGAGGTCAAAACTCCAGCATCACAAATACAAACACAAAACTCCAGTATCTAGAACAACTATGTATATCTGACAAAGCTCAATGCATGCTAAGACATGAACCTATCGTACTCCACACTGTATAACTGCATCATTCACCGAGCTGTCACTGATCTTTGCTTCAGAGAACAGTAAACAAGACCAAGAATCTACAGCCATGCAAGCGGCTCTGTGAGACTTAACTGAGGCGATTTTAATCATCTGAATCTGTGACTTATTTGTTCCGACAAATCGTCTGAGCTCGATTGTGCTACGTACACTCATTAATCAAGCGAATCCCAGAGAGCTCTGATAAACTTCCATGTGCTTGCGGTCTCAACGGGCACTTGGACACTGCGGCAATTGTCACAAATACGTCACACAAGTGGGGCTGTTGGGACGGACCTTTCAGTTCATTCTGAAGGGGGGACGTGAATGTATGTACAACATTTCATGGCAATCCAATCAACAGTAGTGGAGACATTTCACGTCATTGTTATGAAATAAACCCAGACAGGACGATGCGGAACACAGAGGGGTTTATTTCACAACAATGACCCGCTAGCTGTACATTATCCTTCTTATTACACGGCGACTTACTTAAGAAATCAATAATTTGATGCAAAAAAAGTCCGCCAGAGTCCGACATCAGAACTGCGTCCACAGCAATGGTCTGTTATACATAGCAACGGTCTGCAATAAAGAAATAACAGACCGTAGAACGCCGTGATTGACCTATCAGAATCGAGTATTCAACGAAGCTGTGTAATAAAAAAATCTAAAGAGAGATAAAAAAGCCTTTGAATTGAGAGAATTGTGAATCTTTTTAAAATCGACCACACCTGGTGTTCAAACAGTTGATCACAAGTTTCGGTGGTTAAAGGGGCTATGAGTCACATCATTATCCAGACGTCTTTACACATAATTAAGTACTTTGTTGATCTGTCTTTCCACCGCTGAGCTCAATCGATTCTCGGCAGACGTATTCAGCATTAACTCTCAGATTTAAGTTGGCTTTGTGAGGCGAACTCTTGGTGACAGACTAATAGCTTCAAATTCAGAGCAGGGTTTCGAAACTAATCCGAAAAAAGTAATACCCTTTTACGAAATACAACATTAAAAGGGAAAAAGAACAGGGGACGAGAGCAGAGGAGTTGTTTACACAGCAAATGCAATTTATTTAAAAAGTGTGACGGCATCTACAAATAAAATTGATCACAAGACACGATGCGTCAGGACCTGGGTGGCTTACCGCCTCGGCTAAAAACATTCTCGGGGGAAAACCCGGCAGTGGGCGGAGAACCGGAACCACAACAACAGTTCATTATCATCAAAGCACAGCAGGGTCATCACTCACCCTCAGACCAGTGTCACTCCTCCGTGTGATGCTGTCATACGAGACTATTGAAAATCAAGAACGTCCTGTTGTTTGAGGGATGAAGCAGGTGACGAACGCCGGTTTATGAAACTGCTCTTGAATGTCTTTAAGGGGTAAAAGTCTGACCAAGTTACTGTCCACTGCTTCGTATTAAACCTTTTGTGCTCCTTATACCATGATAAGCATCTTTGTGTGCTCGCCTTGGATTAAGTTTTCAGGGTTATTAAAGCAATGCTGAGGTCACTTTTAAGGTTTGTGGTGTTTACCAACTGTAATATCAAGTGTCCTTAAATCACCGTTGGTTCTTGCTTGTGACCACTTCTCCTCTTGGCTGATACTGTTTGTTAGTGTTTTATTATTTTTAAAGACTCTACCGCTCTGCCACATAAATAACTGTGCAGGTTTTTCAACTTGTGTACACACCTTTCCAGTACTGTACCATTTGTCCTCAGTTGAACCCTGTTAGATGCCTCATAATGTATTAAAATGACACATTAAAGTGATGATTACCAGACTTCTCTTACTGCTATTTGACATTAACTTTAACAGGATTCAACCTGTGCAGATGCCTTTGCGATTTTTTTATATCATTGTGTCGACTTTCGGTAACAAGAATCACACTAATGTGCCAACAAAGGCAGCGAAGAAGACGACCGCAAGCTAGTAAACATGGTTGTAAAGAATGCAGGTTTCAAACTTCTAAGAAAAATCAGCTATGAAAATGTTTTTGAGGAAGAAAATTCATGCATTCAACACATTTTTTTAGACCTCAAGGACACACACAGTGATACGCAAAATAGGTTTTGGTCAGTAACCGCGAATGTAAACAGAAGCTACAAGTGAAACTCCACAGAGCACCTTTAAATTGTACAAAGCCTTTAGTGCATATTTAGAGATGTTGAGTGATATAAAACAACACTCGTGTCCCAATTTGATACTACTCACCAATTCTAAGCTGTTTCTGAGTGTGTTCATCCTGGAAAAGAAAACATTCAGTATGCTCAAAACTGTTATTACACTTTTTATCCTGCAATGCAAAAAAGAAATGTATGAAATTGATGGCATTGTCAAATTTCAGTTTAATGTGTTTTATCATTTCATTCTAGTATAAAAAGGTAAAGTAAGTTCAAATTTCTTCTATACAAACTGCAAAAGCATTATACAAAAAAAGAATAGTATATATACTGTATACAATTAATATGCAGTATATAATTTTGACACAGTCTGTTGTTCCCAAACCTCTGTCCTCTGGAGAGCGGGAGATGTGAAATGACCCGAAACCTGAACCCTGAGAGTCCTCAATGAACTCTGCTCCTGGTGGATGTGGGATAAACATTCAGTTCCTGCTTATTCAGAACCAGGAACTACTACAAGAGCCCATCGTGGCATCCTGCCCTCTACCAGGGCCAAAATAAGTAACTGACTGAATCCACACTCAAATTCAGGCTCCCACATATTTTGTCATTTGTTGACAGAGGGCTGGAAGGAGAAAGATATTCACATGGCAACGAGCTGTTGTGCTGACCACGACCGCATGGTTCCCAATAAAAAGGACAACAGAAAACAAATTTTATATATCATTGAGATATTCCTCTTCTACACTGACGAGTTGTTACAATAACAGATCTCAACTGGGCACATAAAGATCTTTGCTTCTTCCTGTAAGAATAGGATGTTAACATTTACAATTACATTTAGGATATGACTTTAATATTAGGATTTAAATTTAAGATTCAACATTTAAAAGTTAAATATTTACAAGCAAACAATTGTTCAAATACAGTTTGTAAATCTTTCTTTAAATCTTGTAAATTAGTTGCTTTAAAAAACTTGATTATGAACATTGATATTAATTTATATATTAATTTGAATATGTTACACACAAAGGGGGCCTACAGTTGTGGAAGGTACTTAGTTACTTTTACTGAATTACAATACTTAAATACAATTTTGATACTTTTCACTTATACTTCACTACAATTCAGAGGGAAACTTTGTACTTTTTACTCCACTTTCCGACAGCTTAAGTTACTTTGCAGATAATTCTTTTACATAGAGAACATGCAATGTGTTTCTAAATTAATATATTGTTAAAGGTGCTAAATGCAAGATTGGGAGCATTTCTATTGGCTCCGCACGACTCAACATGGCGACAGCTGAGCTGGCGGTTCGCAGCCAACGGTGCTAACAGCGCTAACAGTGGAAACAAGGCCAACACTGCAGACATAGCTAACACCACAGCTGATAACGGTGGTCAGGACGCCGTATGAGAGCAGTGCAGCGCGGCGGCCGTGAGCTAGCCAGTGGGGCACACACACATGCATGAAAATGCACTAAAAGCATGGGCGGGCGGCCCGGCTACGTCAACAAAGCACAGAGAAGCTCCGATTACAACACACACACAGAGGGAGAGCGACTTCATTCTCTGCTCAGGTAGACATTACTCCTTTATATCTTTACATAGCTAATAGCTTTTCGCGGCTATATTAATGCTCTTGATATCATATAGAGAACCTTTAAGGGTTAACTCACCCAATAGTAACGTATATATAAAAATTTGCTCCACCTCGACCAGCTACAACACGCATGCGTGGGGGCGACACACAGAGTCCCGAACACTAGAAAATAATAAGAAAATACAGGCTGAGGGTAGTGTCTCTGCAGATACAGACTCCGCCACACACTTCTAGTGGGTCATAAGTGATGACTGAGAGGGATTATTTGTTTTTATTAATGAGTCTATACATTGTATTTTTTAGGAAAATCCTGCATAGTACACCTTTAAGTAAAAGATCTGAGTACTTCTTTCACAACATTTGTTCATTTGATATGACTTCTACAGTCACCTTTGCAGTAAGTTCAGCTCAATACAGATAGACTTAACTATCAATAAACACAATTTAATGTCACTTTGAATTGAATCAGCCTGCCATGAAAGAAATAGAAGAAATGTCGCCCCCCTGTGTGTAAAAAGAGAACAGACACAGACGGGCCTCTGTGGGTTTGTCCCTGTAGGGCATCAAGTACAACTCAGTCTTTAAGTTTGACTGCTCGGTGAATATGGCTTCAATAATGCTGAGGCCACAGATCGGTATCTTCTGTTTACTCCTCTGTCTCATTACCGCTCTTCTGCTGCTTGTATAACTTTTTATTTTATGTTTATGGTGTCTTGTTGCCCTGAGAGCTGTATTTTAATTTAACTGCCAGGAAATAAATAGGAACAATCTCAATCTAGTTGTGTGTCGGATAAAAAAAGTCTCGTCCAGACCTGTAATGTGAGCTATATTTGACACGGACCACAAGGTGCATGTGAGAAAGAGAGAATTGCTTTCTGTCATCCTCAAGAACATTTTACAACCGTTATCAAGGGCTTTCTGACATTTTTTGGTCAGTATGGGAAGAACCAGAGCCATGAATCATGACAGATTGGGCTATATGGAGGCCATACAGGCCGGATGTATGGATGTTTGGGTGGGTCTATGGAGGGTCTGTGTGTACACGCCCTCTCAAGGTCAAAGGCACGGACATGGTTTATGTTGTGTGTGTGTGTGTGAGCGGGGGTCGATAGACTTCCTTCTCAAGGACAGTGGGACCCAGTGTGAGACAGAGCAAGGCGCTCTACCGTGGGATAAGTACAGGTTGGATATAGCAAGGGGTAGTTAAGTGGAAAAGACTAACAGATGCTGGGGCTAGTTTACTCGGGGGGGAGGGAGCCTAAACACAGCTCGAGCACCCCGACACACACATACATACACACACTGCATTCTCACTGTGGCTAGAAAAAACTATTTTACTGCAATGGCTGGAGAACAGTTTGTATCTCTTTAAGCTATTTAAACAGCAGAAGTCACTCGGATGGATGTATCTCCCGTCAATTTCAGGACATTAAAGGATCAGTTCAACAAAATTACAAAAAAAAAAAAAAAAAACCTGTCAGATTAACACTACACAATATAATCAACCAATAAATTATGATATGATATTATCTATTGTTGTTAAGAGCTAAGTACAACCGAACATTTTTAGGCGAGCAAAATGTTACAATTTACTTTCATGAACTGGAAACACACTGTGAAAGAGTTAAAGTTGTAAAACAAAAATGTGGACAACTCCCAGACTGGACAACGCCGTGGTAGCGACCTGTCAATCACAAGGTAGCCACGCCCTAAAGCATACCCTGCTTTATGGTCTATTTGACTCTAAATGGGACCATAATTCACTAAATGAACATCATGCTGTATTGAAGAAGACTTGAAACTAGTGATTGAGATCATAAACTCATGTTTACAATGTTTACTGAGGTAATAAATCAAGTGAGAAGTAGGCTCATTTTCTTAAAGACTTCTATAAAATCAGACTTCTTTTTGCAAACAGAGGAGTCGCCCCCTGCTGGCTACTAGAAAGAATGCAAGTTAAAGGCACTTCCTCATTAGCTCACCGGTTATTATATGTTAAAATAAGACGTTATTGGTCCCTGGTTGGAGGTGAGCTGAATTTAATGGCGCTTAAAAAAATATCAACCGCTTTGATTGGGATTTTCCATGGCAACGGTGGCTGAGGCTCATGGGTATCATAGTATTTAGAGCCGTCCACCACGACAAAGAGACGAATAAAACATGAATTCTCAGAAACAAATATTTGAAACTGGTGGAATAGACGTAAACCTATATGATTGTTACATAATCCGGGAGAGTCCCATGTTTCTATGTTAAGCAACACTGAAGAAGAATTGAAATGGGAATACAGAACGGAGAAAAAAAACACTTCAGAAAACAAGCAGCTCCTCCAACTTGGCAACTCTCTATACAATGTTGTTTTTAAAAACAGTTGCCAGCCAATCACAAACAAGATATAACTTCAGTAAAACGCATGAAATCCACCGGCTGGCTCTGTTAAAACCATCCACCATGACCGGATGTTGTTGTGACAACCATGTATTTGTCCAACTGGACTGCTCCCTATTCAACTAAAACTTTATTGACAACCAAGTTTTCAAAACACACAGGCACATCCCGAAAAATAAAATACATAAATCCACATCTGACTTCAGCGGGGTCACCGAGAGAACTATCACAATAAAAATTCACAATAAAAGCCAGGGAATAATTTCTGTGCCATTACGCATGACCTCACTAGTCACACACACACATACTGTCCACACACACACACATACACACACACACACAAACCACTGGCATACCAGAGAGCCTATATTTAAAATGTGCCCTGGGGATGTTTTTTATTTTCAGACATTTAGACATTCTATCAAAAGTGGTCAATGTGGACACTCGGGTGTAGAGAGAGACTGTGTGTGTGTGTCAGTGAGACTGGTGGTAAAACATCGGTATGACAAAATATAATCATAGTATAGGAATAGCAATGAGTCAACAGCTTTTTTACAATAAAGATAATAAATGCACATTCAGAAAATGAGCAGGAGAGTGTGAGTACGGAATATTTGAGCCAGACCCAAATAGGTACAAATTTGCTAAGGCTGCAAAATACCACCTTCCAAACTTGTAGCCGGTCCAAATACAGCCCTATCATCCCACGTCTCATTTTCAAAGCCTCTCTTTTCTCCCTCTCTCCTCCCACCACAAATCCCAGAACCTCGAGCAGAGAGAGAGAGAGAGAGAGAGAGAGAGAGAGAGAGAGAGAGAGACAGAGGAGATGAGGGGAGCATTTAAATCTAGCGTTCCGTGAGTGGTCGGGTCGGTGTCTGGAAATCTTTCACATCCTGTTTACGCCGGGCAGATTTCAGCCCGGGAACCGCAGAGAGCTGGCAGGGCCTCCGCCTGGACACAGCTCCTCTCTCTCTCTTTTCTATCTGCCTCCCTCGCCTAAAGATCTCAGTCTGCAAATCTTTCCACGCCGCCTCCGTCCTATCAACACCTTCAAACCTAAAGCAAACACGTCTAGCTCGCCCCGCTGCACCGCCGCCGCCGCAGGCATATAAACGGCCGAGGTGGAATCAAAATCCTGATAAAAAAGAATCCTTTTCATGCAGACCAAATGTGGCCAAATCACACAACAGCCCTTTAATATCCAGGTACAGGTTTAATACAGCTATGTTGTCATATTTACAGTGTCCTATATCAAACGGAAAGTTCCAGAGAATGAACAAGTTTTCATGCCTGTTAAGAATGTGAGTAAAAATATCTCAAAAGTCTGCTAAAGGTGATCAAACAGCGAAGATTAATGAACAAAGGATCCGTCTGTCATCTCGTCTTTACCCCCCCACCCCTCCCCCCACCTCAGCGAGACAGTTTGTAGTTTTGGTCCTGTAATCATTCTCCTCCCTCACCTCTTCCTCCGAACTCAGCGGCACTTGCAGGATTTGACGACCATATTGGAGAGTTGCTCAACTCGTGGTGTGCGGCCTATGAAGTACATGATGGTGAGGGGCTCCAGGTCCTGAGGGACGCAGCAGGGCGAGGCGGAGGCCTCAGGGTTCAGCTTGTTGTACAGAGGGAGGATCTGACCGGGGGAAAGAAACACGGGAGAGTTAATATAAGAAATCTTACTATGAATGATGAGGTCCTTCATGAACGTAAGGTTTTGCCAAACTTAAAGCAGTTTTGGTAATTTTATTTGAGACACTTTCTGTATTTGTGTTTTGTCTTCGCTCTTCTCCGTGGTGTGTAGCGTGTAGGGCTCAGTTGGGAAAAGGTGATGTCATGTATATTTTATACCAATCATGTCAACGTTTGAATCAAAATGTGATGACAGCTGTGGGGTTGTTTGCTTAAGTTGCCAGGCCACTGTTAAAGGAATAGTTCGACAATAATTACCCGTCTCCAGTCTTCATGCTAAACTAAGTTAACCAGCTGCGGGCGGAGCGTCACATTCACAGACTGGTATCAATCTTCTCATCTCACTCTAGGCAAGGAAGCGAATAAACTCCTTTCCCAAATGTCTGACTATTTCTTGTGAAGCAGCAGCAAGTGAAGCACATTTCTCTTCATAAAAAACACCTTTCTCTAAACTTTAAATCTAATACTGTCAAAGTTTAACCATTGGCACTATATCCTATAACACCTGTCTGTCAATGTTTGTCCTTATTTGTCTTTCAAATACTTTAACATGTACAACAAAAACTGAAACCAAGCAAAATCCAATCCTGTGAAAGCCACAGTGGCAGCAAAATGTCTCATTGCCTCAAATTAAGTGTCAAATAAATGTGAAAAATACAAATCTATATTACAATAAAGGATATGAAGAAAGAAAAAGTGTCAGTGTGACTCCAGGCCAAATCATAAGCTTCGAGACAAACAGGCGGTGTTTCGTAAGCCTATATGTTGTGTAACTGGCTTCTGCGAGGTGACAGCCCATTTATGACGCTGGGGTTAACCGATTTTAGCTAACTGTGGTGTTTAGTCGCCACAAACAACACACTTAAAGCTCATTTAAAGGCAAACGTCACCCGCATTTCAAAGTTTCTGTACATTGAAGTCCGTCTGGAGGTTGATTGGAGTTTGGTCCAAACCAGAATGTTTTGCTAGAGAGACGGAGGAGTTACTTTAGTTAGTGAAACTGCTTTTGTTTAAACTGGAGCAATGGAGTCACTTTTTTTCGCGTACTTGAGTCCCAAGTCAAGACAGGCAAGTCCCAACACGAATGTTTTGCATACTGCAATAAATTTTTTGTTGACGACCGCATAGTTTTTGTACACAAACAAAATCCTTTTTTCCAACTGGCGCTGAGTAACGTAACATTAGTTCTTCATGGTTCTCTCCTGCAACTTGACTGGATGCTGTCGGACTGGTTCAAACAAAGTGGATCTGGGGAATTAAAGCTTCAGTAGGCAACAATTTTTTTGGCATCTCTGGGCAAAAATCCCATAATAACCTTTCAGCATATTGGTGCTTGGTATCCTTTAAATCGGACAAACCATTTGATGCCAGTTTTTTGCGCTCCATAGTTTTGAATACTTGGTGCTACAGACACATTTTGGATGGTACCAATAAAGCTAAAGGTCATATCTCATCTTACAGAAATAGAAATATACCAACTCACCATATTATAGTGGTTGTTGGCACTCCAGAGGTAAGGACAGTTGCCGGCACAGAAGTTGGCTTTGTAACCTTTGGGCTCATGGATCCACTTCCAGTTGAGGTCCCGTCTGAAGTCGATGTAGAGTGAGCGCAGGCAGCAGCCCGTGTCTGAGCCACTGAGACACAGAGAAGAGACACAACATAAACACAGAAATATTTCAACTCTCATCCTGCTGTTCATGGTCTGGGTCTGGGGCAAGGGCCCAAAGCTGGGTCATGGGAAAATGACAACGGGTCACCATTGAAGAACCAGCCATCACAAGGTAATGACTATGCACAGCTGCCAGAGTTTTCCCCTGCAGCGCGAGGTAGTCTAAATAAAACGCTGCACGCCTGTTGGCCTGCAGTCTAAACACAGGGTCAATATTGTTAGTTTTGCCACACAATAGTCTGCAAAGTTTTTGGGTGAGGAGAAAAAAATCCACCGTCCACCACAACTAGATTTCAGACCTATAAAACTACATGTCACTGTCAGACATAACCACACACGCATGCGGCTGGTCGGCGGCCTACCGGGAGCAGGTTGTGGTTTCTGTGGCGGCCGCCCTCTTCTTGCGGTTCTTCTTGGCCGGGTTGTCCACTCTGTCACTGGGCAGCACGGTGAGGATGAGGTGCGGCGTCTTGGTGGTGAAATCTGCCTGGCCTTTAACCTGACCGGGCTTTCTTATCTGGCGAAGCTGCTCATCATCCACACCTACGGAGAGAAGTGTAACAGTTAATACGGAGGTTCTCAGGGTCACAGGATGTATATTGATTGTTCTTTTAATGTAAATAAGTTGCCAGAGTGCATAAAAAGCATAAAAATAGGGCTTGTTTATCAAACAAAAGTACCAGGGAAGGATCCCCAAGTCCCAAATGTCTGTTGAGTGTTTATTAACTAGTCCCTAGCCTCCTGTCATTTTGAAAAAGTAGCACCCAGGCCAAGTTAGTTGAGTATCCCTGATATACAGTAATATGCTGGCGTTGTAAGGTTTTAACACTCCAAAGTGTTTTTCTGAGAAGGCAGTAGGACACATTTTGAAGTTCTACAATTTGTGATTATTGCTGAACAAATATTGCAGTACATGGACAGACACATATATATAACAGTTGTTTCCTAAGCCAGGAACGACAGCCTGCCTGTTTGTATCTGATTTCATGGTTTTTCTGAGCTCAAAACAAGCCCCTGCTTGTCTTACATCAGTATCAATAGTTGATATTTTTTCCAAGTGGTAAAAAAAAAAACTGACTTGGCTCGGCGGAGTGTAAATCCTGAGGAAAGTGCTGTAATTTGGGGCCTAAATGAAGCAACACAGACAGTCTGACATTCAACAGTTTCACAGTGTGTGGAAGAACAGTCTCTCCATTATTCCTGTACGATAGTGTACGAAGTGATTCATGAATCATATTGGAGGCGCCTCGCAGAAGAGTCTCCACTTTATGTTCACATTTTGTGACCTGCGTTATTATTTCTGTGATGATAAATCTTACACAAGTGCTCTTAATGACTAGCCTGTTCAATCTCTCATCTCTATGGCCATGCAGATAAAATCGAGGCTACGTTTCAAGGTTCTCTATACGATATCCAAAGCATTAATATGGCAGCAAACAACTATTTGCTATGTGAAGATATAGAGGAGTAATGTCTACCTGAGCAGAGAATGTAGTTCAGATTCAGGTTACTTTATATTATGTACCCATAGGTAAATTTGGTTTGCAGTAAGAAGAGAAAGTATCCATCGTGTACACACATTTCACAAACACAATAGACAAACATGATAAAAAAATGCTCAAGGCTCCACTAATCGCTAAAACCACTAAAATACAATGAATAAATAAATAAGCAAGCATTGCTTCTATAGCATCTGTACAATTGCGCTCCCTCTGTGTTGTAATCCAAGTTTCTCCTTGCTTTGTTGACATAGCCGGGCCGGCCGTGCATGTTTTTTATTTTATGTTAGTGCATGTGAGCGTGCCCCACTGGCTAGCTCTGACCTCAAATAGTTATGGTTAGCATAAGTCGTCGGGCAGCAAGTCTCGCGAGAGTTTTTTCAAGTTATTGCAGATCTCAGATCAGACTTTTTGCGGGCTCCCTTCTAGGATGGAGACACCAGGTGAAAGACTGACAGGAACGGACGGTCCTGAGGGAGTTACGTATAAGCGGAGCAAAATGCCTGTAGAATAATTAATCCAAACGGTTTGATGTGCACATAAGCACCGAGGGTTCTGTAGTTCAAAATTGCACAAAATGTAACCAGCGGATCTGCCATGTGCGTGCGTAATTGTGGCTAGACAGCGTGCAACATCACTCTAGTTAG
This sequence comes from Hozukius guyotensis, assembly GCA_916700995.1. Classification (NCBI taxonomy): domain Eukaryota; kingdom Metazoa; phylum Chordata; class Actinopteri; order Perciformes; family Sebastidae; genus Hozukius; species Hozukius guyotensis. Next base: position 15,078 of record CAKALU010068092.1, read on the forward strand.
AGACTGCAGCGGTGCGCTGTGCTGGCTCTTTAAATACTTATCTCATGCACACAAATTAATTAATGAGTGGAACATAACTAATGTTGCATGCACAGTCATACACAAACAAAGAGCATCTACATAAACTTTAGTAAAGTCTAAAATCATTATGTTCAGACTCAATCTAAAATCCCTGAATTTCTCTCTCAGTAACATGAAACAGCTTCTCTGGAACAGGAGGTTTAACTCCCTCTAGTTAAAATATAAATACAGTTTAAGATTTAATATCGCTGGGGGTTGATCCGAGCCTCAGAAAGCTGCTGTAATCATCCACACTGCACATACATACAGTATATGAGTACAAAGCCTAGGCTAACATGGTATGCATTGAAAAAAAATAGTTCAACAAACCTGCAAAGAGAGCCTCCAGCTCCTCACTCTTGTTGGGAACAATGTTGTTGGTGGACGGGACGAAGGTGCAGCAGGGACAGTGGACGCCCAGCTTCAGGCCAAGATTATTCTCTGATCAGTAGGAAGGACACACAAAGAGATCAGCTGATGGAGATGAAGCTCACAAACACAGTGTATATACATTTATATATATATACTGTATATAAGAATCATTATGTGGAGGCAAACCTGGATCTGACACCCAGTCCTTAATGGTTTCAGTGACGTCCACAGAGATCCAGGCTCCCTTCGACTTCGGCTGCACAGTGCGGGAGTCGATATAACGTTGAGTGGAGGTGCTCTCTTCATCTGGCCTCAGCAACTGATATAACACACACACACAGAAAGACGGTGATGCACAGTTATAATTTCCACTGTGGTAAAGAGGGCAGCGAGTTCATCTTCCTTCATTCTTACATAACAAACGAGAGTCTAACACTGTGTCACTGTGAGTCATAAAAACCAATAACAACCTGCAAATCTTTCATCAGGCATGTAAATTATGTTTACTCAATTCCCTCAGGCCAACATATTTCTGTGAGGTGGGTAAAGTCTCCTTCGAGTTGAAATATAAATATAGCTCAATTTGTGAAGATTTATTGTCGTAATAGTCTCGTTGGCCTGATGCCCAAATTCCTGGAGGGAAAAATCTACAAATAAAAAAAAAGAAATTTAAATGGTATTCCTGTTCACACCTTGCGGTTATGAATATTATTTTTCAAAGAGAAGGAGGAGACTCCTGGGTCTTTTATACTAAAAAGGGGTCTGAGGTGATTTTTAAAAATCATGGATTCAGTGTCTCCTTCATAATTGCGGAAAATTTGTGTTTATTTGGATGTTAAAGCTTAAAAAGATCCAACTGTCTCCCACTGATATTTCTAATAGAGTGCTCCAGGGATGATGTGTTTTTGTAGGCCAACCTGGATGTTAGCATCTCTCTGGTTCACTCCACAAAAAGCCATTGGGATTTTTCTATTGGGTTTTGGATTATTGCAGAAAATAAGCTCTGTGGCAAACACACGTTTATGATACTTACACGTTTTGTTCAGCAAGATAATCTCCACAAATGAACACCACTTTTATGATTTTTGTGAATGCAATGGCCAGAGGTAAAAAGCTAACGTTAGGCTATAAATGAACTACTCCACGGTTGCATGAGTGCGAGTATACTTTTTTTTTTTTTTTAAATCAAGATCTTTTTATTGGGGTTTTGCAGTATATAGCAAAAGTGCAGCGCTATTCGGTAACCAAAGAGGAATGACAGGTATGACATTATTAGCAGCTGGCACCAATGCCAACAAATAAACAAGTCAAAACAAAGGATGTATATAATCTATGTATATCAACAATAAAACAATCGAGTGCGAGTATACTTGACGAGGCTGAAAAGGCGGACGAGTCAGCGTGATAAAGTTTAGCCACTTGTTAGAAACCACCTTTTTAAAGACACATTAAGGCTTAAAAATTCACGAGAGGGATTTTTCTTGATGCATTTCATGTCGTAAAACAAAACATTAAAATCTCTTCAGCTTGTTTTAACCACAGACCTTTTTTCAGGCATCTAACTAAAAACCCATTCAAAAAAACCCATTGACTTCCAGACGAGGGAACTGGAAGTACTAAAATGCTCAAAACTCATTTCCGGGTTTTCGGACTCCTTCCTGTAGCACTCTATTACATGCTAGATTTGGTGGTTCTGCTACAGTCAAGGTGATAAACAGGTGAGTTTTGTGTTTACCTGATAGATCTCCACTCTCTGCTCGGAGGCCCGGGCCTGCGGGTTGGGAGCTCTGAAGATCCTGAACTCAGCCTTCGTCAGGGTGCTGTTGGTCAGGTCAACTCCACTGACGTCGAAGTGGACGACTCTGTAATGGGGGTTGGGGGTTGCTGGCTGTACCGCATCTGGATGAAAAAAAAAAAAACACAAAAAGGATGACTAATGATCCAACAACATCTCATGCCTCCTCTGACAATGTTGTATTTATAGTATTGTTTAAAAGCTCTGTAGGGGTGAAGCATTGTCTCGGACATAATTACTGCTGATGAGTGTCCCGAAACTAAATTACAGGTTTGGGCATAGTGAGTAAAAGCGTCTGGTCTTATGTTTAATATATCGTTGCGTTCATGGATTTTACTGAAACATCACCTCCCAACTAGACAGTTGTGTAATTATGTACCACGTAACATTAATCTTAAAATCTCCCAGATGAGGTCCATCAACATCAAGTTTTGTTTCTGTTCGTGAGAGCTGCGTGCTGCCAACCACAGCTGGCAGTTTGCCACCATGAAGCTGCTATGAAGGCATCAGAGAACTGAGTGCCTTGCTCAAGGGAACATCTACAGTAGCTGTTGAAGGAGGACGGCAGGATAACTCGTCGATAACTTTTCAACCTTCTTCTCCACTCCGTTTACAGCTTGAGATATTAGTTATAAAACATTTGCCATACAAGGCTTATCAACCTTACAAAATACAGTGCACTGCTACAGACTGAACTACCCAGCAGAGAGGTCAGAGTTAGAACCACCTGGACCAGATATATTAAAGGTGCATTAAGGCATCAGCAGTTTAACCATACTGCACCACCAGTTCGTGTGCAAGTCAGTTTTGCTGCTAACACTCTTGTAGGCTACTAGTACTTGAGTAACATTTTGAATACAGCACTTTGACTTTAAAAGAGTGCTTTTTTTACATACTTTTACTTAAAGCAGCAGTGGGTAGAAATGGAGCAAATATGATTAAAAAATTGTATTTTTATAAAATGGTCACTATATCCTGACAGTAGTGCACGATACAAATCTAAACAGTTGAAACAACATGATTCTGAAAACATTTGAGGCGAGAAATAGGCATTAACGTAACATAATATTGATTCATATTTGATCAGCGCTGCCTAGTTTGACCGTTTGATCGGAGTTCGCGAGTGATTGACAGCTGCCTCCGTTGAATGAACAGCCAATAGGAATGCTCTCTCTCTCTGAAATGACCTGTGATTGGCCAAAGTCTCCCGTCACGGGCTAGATTTTTTTAAAGCCTGACAACAGAGCCATGAGGAGGTGCAGAAGTCTAGTTATCTCTCAGAACACTTGAATTAAAATATGCTGAAAGGTTATTACCTCCACCAAGGCCGAGGGGGTTATGTTTTCATCGGCGTTGGTTTGTTTGTTTGTCTGTTAGCAGGATTACTCCAAAAGTTCGCGATGGATTTGAATAAAATTGTTTGGAGGGGTAGGGTGTAGCACAATGAACAATCCATTAGATTTTGGTGGCGATCTGGATCATGATCCGGATTCAGGAATTTTTTTAAGGATTCCGATCAGCCTGAGCATTAAGACCACAGGGTATAACACATGCACAGTGTAACTGATGACGCATGACCCCGCCTTCTTCCTTCTGAGAGGAGAGAGATACGTGTGTGGATGTGTGGCGAGACTCTGCGGTGCAGCGGCAGCTGCTGGCCGTCTGCGGTGACCAAGAAAAAAGCAGTAGATGACGGGATGAGAGACAACGTAGTGTAACGTTATAAAGACATAACAAGGCTGCTGAATGAGAGGCATCCGCCTATACGTTACACGGAAACACACCTTGTTAATAATAAGCGGACCACCTCATGGTACGGCCAGCTGTGATCTGTGATCTGGCAGTATGTGAATTAGGAAATGGTACTGATGGAGGTGCAGCCTATTCAGTCAAAAATATGTGGTAGCCTATATATACATGATGCAAGGAAAAGGATAATGCTTTAAGTTAGATCTATAACAATGGACTGCTGCTATTTCTTTCATTAAATATTGGATATTGCACCTCTTCAGGCCTCTAAAACTCCTTCAAAAGAAACAATCTAAGAAGGAAAAATAACTCAGGTGAGCAGGTGATCACCAGTGATGAAGGTTATGTGTTTATATAAAGGAGTCACAAGCAAAACTAAGAAGTTGCCAATGTAATGTTGTATAACTTCTAGTAGACTCACTGGTGTCGGTGCGTGGTGGCAGCATGTCGATCCTCTGGACCTCTTTAGCATAGTAGTCCTCTTCGCTGCTCTCGCGCTCGCACCCGGACTCACCGAGACGCGCGCGCTCCTTGAGCAGCTCCCTCGTGCTGTTGTAGAGCAGCATGACCTCCGGAGGCACAGAGCCGGATCCGGCCGGCGGGGCCTCGTCTTTAGCCGGCGGGCTCCGGATCCGCAGCTTGCTGAGGATCTGCCCGCGGACCGCCTCGATGCGACGCGACTTCTGCGCGTCCAGGTTGATGGAGTGACACGTGTTGAAGCCCTCCACGAGCAGCACACCGGAGAACCGGAGCAGCAGCAGCAGCAGAGCGAGGCGAGGGAGACACATGGTCCAGAGAGGAGACGGAGAGGATCTCACCTGGGACTACTAGAGGGGCACTGTGGGAGACTCAGATGATTCCCAAAAAATCTCAAGAAATCTCTGCGTAAAAACTCAAGAAATCTGTGCGTAAAGTGCGTAAAAACCAAAAACCTCAAAAACTTACTGGAATAAAATAAAGCCAAAATTTCCAAAATCCAGCTCTATAACAGGCTATTTAGGTCAAAACCACTTTCTGTGGAAAAAGGAAAACCACATCTGCTGACTGTAAATTTATTCTGCTATGCTTCTTATATAACAGTGTTCATACATGCGCCTGCAGATTTTAACACCAGACACATAAAGACGCATTGTCATTTTATTCTTTAGTTAAGTTATTAAATATAAAAAGAAGCAGATCCACATAAAAAAACAACTGCTTCTTCACGCAACTACAACCAGACTCCTCTGTAAAAACCTCACATGTAGTGATGATAGGAGAGTTGGCTGAAGCTTTAATCCAAATCTGGTGCGCTCAAAAAGTTCAGGTGTGTGTCTCGTGCCGCTGCGTGCGCGCTTTATAAAGGTGAAGATATTTAACTATAAGTGAAGGTTTATCCGTCTCCGTTTTCCGTCGTCCATCCTCGGATAATTCAACAGCTCTCAGGGGGAAAAGGACTGATCTCAGGAGCTCAGCCCATGTCGCAAATCCTCCAAACAAAAACCTGCAGCAGCTCGCTTCATCTGCAGCAGCACAGCTCACGAGCTCTCACCTCCAAGAGACCCACCTGTGGAGCAAAAGACTGGCCCATGCCTCTTCCACAAAATCTCATATAGCTTTAAAAAAAGGTCCTCTCATTCCCTGGTAGGTAAAGGTAAACAGAAAGCAGACGGCACTAACTCAGCAACTGTTGATTTATGTTGGAGAAACCCTGGTGGGCCTGTTAATCCCCCTCATATAAACATCAAAACATGGAAAAAAAGTCAGACGACATAAAAAAACATGACGCAGAAAAAAATATATGAAAGAAAGTCCTTGTGCTGTGAATTAAAAAAAAAAAGAGGAAAACTTTACAGTGAATTACAGATCCTCGGGTCTAAATGAGCTCCAGTCTGAAAGCTGTGCTGAAAACACTGAGACCTGCTGCTGCTTGATGGGACTCCATTATTGTGCAGATCCTCTGAGAGAAATGCTCAGACAGAAGGAGGAGGAGGAGGAGGAGGGACTGGATGTGAGAGAGGAGGTGGTGGTGGTGGTGGTGTGGTGGTGGGTTGGGTTGCCACCAAAGGGAAGGGAGTGTGTGATTATGTAGGCAAGAGCCATCTTCCTCTCTCTCACACATATTTTGCAATTTCTCTCCACAAAAATGCATCACTCACTCTCTCTCTCTCTCTCTCTCTCTCTGCAGGTAAACATCCCCCTGAGGACACATCAGGCTTAAAGGAGTAGTTCCACATTTTGGCAAAAATGCTTATTCACTGTCTTATTAG
>CAKALU010068094.1:0-43398 GCA_916700995.1 Hozukius guyotensis
TCTCTCTCTCTCTCTCTCTCTCTCTCTGTAACAATTCTTGCTTGAATTGGATATGGATAATTATTCTGTACTAACTTTTTCTTGTGTTGATTACTTTACCGAGTGGTCCGTTGCTTTTTTGGTGTGGATTACAACGAGGGGAATCGTTAGAGCCTCAAGCAAAGGCTTGATTCATTGGAAACCTACATACAGGTTTGTATCATTATGTGCAACTAATTACAATCTGAGTGGGTCTGTTTAAATGTTAGTTTACATCTATAGAAATAGAAAATACCAGTGATGTATTTGTCAAGTAAGTAAGAAAACGGTGATCTAAATGAACAACACAGGGTTTCTGTGTCACAACTATTCACACTTTTTGACTGAATGAAACCTAAAATTAATTTTCTCTGATTAACAATGACGATGGATTTCTTTGAGTCTTTCCAGCAAATGTAAACTAAAGGAAGCTGAGGTTCTCACTGAGCATGTTGGCTGCATTTTAATCAATCTATAGAGCTTTTAATTTGGCTCGTTTGAGAACAATTCCAGCTGAACATCATTACACCCAGACTGTCTGCAAATGGGGCTCTTGATCCTCTTCCAAATGAATTGCGAACTGCTGGAAACTAAATATGCAAATATATGGGTACATGGACAGACTCATAATTCAGGTTTATTTTCTACATTTGCTGTTAGCAAAGACACTGAATAGGTTGAGAACAGCAAAGAAGAGTACATGCTAGAGCTGCAACGACTAGTCCATTAATTAATATGTCAATTAACAGAAATCATTCAAACAAATCAGCAACAATTTTAATCTTTTGTTATTCATTAAAGAGGACCTATTATGCTCATTTTCAGGTGCATACTTATATTTTGGGTTTCTACTAGAACATGTTAACATGCTGGAGAGCTCCTTCAGCGACAGGCTGCTCCAGCCAAAATGTGTGAAGGAGCGTTTATCGCAGGTCCTTCCTTCCTGCAGCTGTCAGACTCCACAACTAACACTGCTCCCAGTAGACCACATACACACCAAAAACTGACAATAACTGCACTATACTGTATACTGACTGTGCAATATCAATACTACTCAGGCAATATCATTTTTCCACTTGTACAATTGTGTTAACAGTCTGGTAATAGTCAATACTGTATATATATTGTTCCTATTTTTAATATTTTCCCTTGTTTATATTGTTAATATTTCCTTCTATTTAAATTGTTCATATTTTGTTACACTTTTGTTTTGCATTTTGCACCGTGTTGTATCTTGCTTTTTGTTTTTTACCGATGCTTCTTGTTTTTTGCACCATCCCCTTTGCTGCTATACACTGCAAATTTCCCCACTGTGGGACTAATAAAGGAATATCTTATCTTATCTTATCTGTTAATGTTCAAACTAGAATTACCGCCTTGCGGTTATATGCCTCCACCAACTAGTCAAGTTGAAGTTTACATCCATGTCTGTCCATGTCATCACTTCATCACTTTATCCTATTAGACATTTCTGTGAAATTAGCCTATTCTTGACTTATGGCCAAAAAAATGTTTTGTGAGGTCAGTGACCCCGACCTTTGATCACCCAATTCTAATCAGTTCATCCTTGAGTACAGGTGGACATTTGTGCCAAATTTAAAGAAATTCCCTCCAGGCGTTCCTGAGATATTACGTTCACAAGAATGAACCGGCCAGCCTCCGGTCACAGATATCGCCGGCGCAGAGGCATTAAAACGCTTTACTTTTCTCATGCTATGCTGCAGCACCTCTTTTCACCCTCTGTCTGACACAGTTTCTTTGAGCATAAAAGTATAATAGGTCCTCTTTAAAGTCAACAATTAACTGGTTTCACCTTTTCAAAATTCAAAATTTGCTGCTTCCTATTTTATTATAATAGCAAACTGAATATCGTTGGGTTATGGACTGTTGTTCAGACAATAATAGTTAGTTGAAGCCCTAGCTGTAGTTCACTATACATGTCATTCATGCAAAACTTGTTTTGACTCGGCCATGCCTCCAAATGTCTCAAGCTGGTGGAGTAAAAGGCAGTCCAAAAAGCTATTCACTGTTCAAGTGGTTCACTGGGGATCTGAGCAAACTAAATACTGCAAGAAGTTTACAGTAAAGAGGCATCTGGGGTCTCCTCTTCTGTCAGCTTCTGACAAAACAACCTCAGCAGAAAGTCTTCAGCTCTCGACTGCTACTAAAGTGCCCCTGACTCCCAGAGTAATCTAAAGCACAGAGTTTGTTGTGTTTCTCCTTTGAAAATGAACATAAGCTGTAATGCAAACATTGCAGTGAAAGGAAGGACACCTGCAGGAGCTCCACTGACACTCACTAGCAGACAAACAGCCTTCACACTCAATGTTGTAAATCCATCAAAACAAAAAAATAAAGCCTCTCTTGTCTGGTATAACCGAGCCTCACCTTGACAAACGGGCCACAAGGGCTCTATTTTCCAATTATGATGGAGTGGCAAACACAGACGCTCACACAGAGGCACGACTGAGTGTGTGTGTCCACTGAGAGCGTTTACAAAGGCCACAACAACTCAGCTAATCAATCACACTAAAACGGTGCAAAGGCAACAGCACAGTCATCTTTCTACCCAACTGTCTATTTAATACCTTCTCTGTTGTGCTGGCTATGTCTATTTAAATGAGAGAGGGTAATAATCTGTTATATCACTGGTTGGAGGCCTCTTCTATTACTGTAAGTGTTATGGTTAGCAGGTTAGTAGGATGGTTATGGTCCATGTGGCCACTAGGAGGCCCTGAGGTGGATAATAGTCATGAATCAGCTGACTGAACCTGATACGGCACTGCAATCTTTTGAAAAGATCCAAGACAAGGGTCCAAAGAAAACATCAGCTTCCACTTCTCATGGATCATTATGCTTTTATCGACCAAACCTGATCACATGCTGCACATAACTGTGGCAGTCATTGTTTTGTTTTAGGTTTACTGCATAATGTGAGAGGAAGGGAGAATGAAACAGTCTCTAGATTATTTTGTTTCTGTCAATGGGAACAAAACAACAATGAAGAAAGCTGAAGGAGGAAAACAGAGATCAAAACAATACGCTTGAATCCTGATTTGTATTAATGAGGCAAATTTAGTGAGGTTGAATATGTTTTACATGAAATATTCAGTCCATGTTAAAACAGACAATAAGACTGGTTATTAGAACTAAAATTATACTATATGTATAGGGCAGAGTTACGCAAAAAAAAAAAAGCATTTTCCTTCTATACTGCACAAACCCAGAACTTACGTCAATATATTACAGGTTGATAAAAATGTGCCTGATCAGACTTTTTACAGATCATACATATATAATGTTGCATAAAATCTTCCCAACTCCTAGTACAACAAAACACAATGTAATCCTAGTATGATTAAATAAATGAGGAACACAGTGCACATAAAATGTTCTTTAACTAATGCATTCATTTTTTAAAGATTCAAATTACTTTGTTAAGCAATCTCTTAGGAAAGCTTTTAAATTAGGGCTGTCAATCCATTAAAATATTTAATCGCGGTTAATCACGATTGTCCATAGTTAATCGCAATTAGTCGCACATTTTTTATCTGTTCAAAATGTATCATAAAGGGAGATTTGTCAAGTATTTAATACCCTTATCAACATGGGAGTGGGCAAATATGCTTGCTTTATGCAAATGTATGTATATACTGTATTTATTATTGGAAATCAATTAACCACACAAAACAATGAAAAACCATTAGGTACTGCATTTAGCATAAAAAAATATGCTCAAATCACAACATGGCAAACTCAAGCCCAAAGGGCAACAACAAATACATTTAAAACTGAGCCCGCTACAACCTCCGACAGGTCGGCGAATTTTCAAGAGCTGAATTAAAAATCTCAAAATGCTTTAATGTGGTAAAGAGATGAGTCCCATTAAAATTAATTTGCGTTCACGCAGTGTTATCGCGTTAACTTTGACAGCCCTATTTTAAATGCATCAAACTGAAGTAAGTGTCTGATATCCTCTACATCTGTTAATAACTAGATTAACATCAAGATTTAGTTCTACAGTGCAGTCTACAGAAGCTTTTTTTATTTTTACATTATTCACTCAAAAACTATTGGTTAAGTCGGACTGCATACTCCTCTCCTCATTTAGACACACCTTGTTCAGACTGTCTCGATTTAATCGAACCACACTGATAAATTTAAATTATTCTTTTCTTATTCATAGTAATAACCCCTTTTGTGCTTCGCAGTCTTCTTTCCTCTGGGACACAAAACCTCTGGTAACTGCATTTTTCTTTCCCCCGTGCTGCTTGTGCTTATCTTCCTCTGGGCTAAATCCAATAATTACTGTTTAATATGGAGCAATTTAATGACTTAGCCTTCACCAAAGGGAGAGGAGTGGGATGGTAAACCTCTACCTTCATATATACCTGGGTGGAAACAAGCACTGTATTGCTGTAATAATGCATGTAATGTGATATACACTATGATGTCAACAGAGTTTTTCTTAACATTTCATCTTTTGAGTGAATGAGGGTAATACCTCTAAATCCTCTACAAGCTGCCATGATTGGCAGAGACTTTAAGGGTAATAATTGCCTGTCTGTGTGTGTGTGTGTGTGTGTGTGTGTGTGTGTGTGTGTGTGTATGTGTGAAATTCTTACCCTAGTCCTGCCAGATCAGACACCAGGTTGCCAAGGGCAGCAGCTGTAGAAAATGCGAGAAGAGACATGATTACAAAATGAGTTTTGTATCGAGGGCAGCCAACAGGCACAAGACACACAGAATGTGTTTGTCTGGAGTTTCTCATCATGTGAAACACAAAAAATAACACACTTTTCCATCTACCACTCAGAGGCATACACCTGGAGTCCTCTGCTAAATTCATTCCCCTCATTATCAATATATGTAAGGCATGACGTCAAGAAAAAAGATGTACTGAATAACCCAGAATGTGTACAAAACATGTGCATAATAAGCACAAGTAAACATAATTGTAGCGACTTCAGGAAACAAACTAAAATCAGTTGAGAGGCCAAGGTTGGGCCTGGTTTGCTTGTCCGACGCGCTACCAAAATAAGTCACTGTGATCCGAAAATACGTCGAACAAAATCTTTTTTAATGAACATGATCAACTTATCATAACGTGCACAAAATCAGGATAATTAACAGCGATCGAAAGAAAATAGCGGTCGACAAAAAAATATGGAGACTGCACTCGCCCCCTCTTCCCTCCTACAATAATATTTAGCCTCATAATTAACCATAAAAGCCTCTTCATCATTTCTATTAAAAAACACAGAGCAAATATGGGTCAGTAATTATTTTCTTATAATAGCTGCTTATTTTTACCATGTTGGTTTTTGCACAGGATATGATGAACAACCCCAGTGCATTCTGGGCTCATTAAGGAGGCAGATGCAATGCTGAAGCCCACATTACTGTTGAGCCTAATACGTTCTCATGAATAATCAGAGCAGTGGAGCAGTAGTGTCCAAGGAGGAGAGAATGAGGCCATGTTGAAATAACTAATGAGCCCGGAGCAGATCTGAGTTGGGAGGTGTAGCGTTAACGAATTGGCTTGTCCTGTTGCTTGTACGTTACTGTACAGTACTAGTGGCTCCTAAAAGAGAGAATAAAGTCTGTGCTTTGCTTGCTGTTGTCCGTGACCCTGAGTTCAGAATATTGCTGCAGCTGCCGCAGCGACACGGACACCCTCAGGGGAGCGGAAACAAAGCAGCAGCGCGGTGCCATCTCTGCTGAGGCACAATCTCCATCCAACCCCGGCAGGAGGTCTTCCAGTCCAACGGCCTTCCTGCTACTGTAGCAACAAGGTTGAGAACGGCATATAATGTGGCTGCAGTGACTCTCTTCCTACTAACAATTTGTTTTTGTACATCTGAACAAGTCACCCACAAGACCTGCAGCCACATTAATAAGCACAGGGGAGTTCAGATAAGACACTAAAAGAGCCACAGTGTAATTAGCGAAGTCATCGTTTGCTGAGATTTAGGAAAGTGTTGTTTACTGTGTGTCTCAGCAGGCCGACCACCCTGACCTTGTTGAACAGAGAGACTCACCTGCCTGCTGTAACGAAGCATCAGCTGTTAATCAGCTGCAGGTTTGTTTGTATTTGGCTCCAATCAAGCTTGTTAGCTTGTTGCTCTGTGAGAAGCACTTTGGATGACTTTATCACAACTTCAGAGTGGAAGGAAAGAAGCAGGGCAGCAGGAGGGGAAGTGAGCAAGTTTCTAATTCTTGGCCAAAAAACACAAAGTAGGTTTGTGCTAAATGAGGAAATTGTTCAGGTATTTTTCCAACAGAAACAATAACTTGCACTGGGCAGGATCCCGGTCTGACTCATTGCAGTGAGTTAAGAATGCAAAAAATGGTCTGTGAAGTCCATTTCATGTTGAACACTCGATTCTGATTGGTCAATCATGGCATTCTGCGGTCTGTAATGTCTGTATAACAGACCGTTGCTATGGGCGCAGCTCTGATGTCGGACTCTGGGGGACCGTTTTTGTGTCAAAGTATTGATTTCTTAAGTAAGTAGCTGTGTAATAAGCGGGATAATGTACAGCTAGCGGGTCATTGTTGTGAAAGAATCCCTGACAGGGTGATGCTGCATGTCTCTCATCGCCCTGAAGGGGATTCTTTCACAACAATGACCAAACATTATCCCTTGTCCATCTTGATGACTTCTTCTGATGGATGATTGTTTTAAAAAAAACTGAGCTGCATTTCAGGAATTTAATATTTTTTTTGTGCCAGACTTTATTTATCAAGCTGTGTTTCCAATGTAATGTTATATGTAAGAAGTTATATTCATGTCTGACAAATCAGCCAATTAGACTTTTATCAGGCCATTAAATAGGTGTTATTGGTCGCTATAAGCACCATAGATGTGGGTCAGTAGGGGCCTACTACACTCGATATTAGATTTTATCATCTATTCACATGGTAGATCACCGAAAGAAGGTATAAACGAACACGACAGCGACCTCTAGTGACCGCAGTAATTATGGTAGGAGTAGAAGTGGAAGTCAGGTGCTGTAGTATAGACAGCGTGAAACTCCATATGGGGTGGAGGTCAGGGGTGATGGATGGGACACAAAACACAGGGTTTTCACCCAGGAGGCTGGGGTTTGCTTCCTGTGTGAAACCAACAACGTGTAGTTCTTTGTGTTTACAAGGTGTTTAGTTTCACTTTCACTTTTGAGACGTAGTTATTTTAAGCCAAAACACTGTGTTTTTCCCTAAACTTAACCACGTATTTTTTTGGCCTAAACCAAAAGAAGCCTTTTTGTTTGTGTTCAAAACGTAACATTTAATTTGGTTGTACATGTTGGAACGTGTTGCTTTTAAGTTTTGCTTTCACTTTTACAACGTAGTAGGCATAGTACGCCCTAAATGACCCACATCTATGGTGCTTATAAAAGACCGATAACTATTTATCGATTACATATATATTTCTGATAACCTATTTAATGGCCTGATAACAGTCGAATCAGGTGCACAAATGTTGTTATAAATCGATATAACTGTCTGGCTGCAGCACACACTAAAATATGCATTTTCCCCTTCAAGCTATATTCTTTGAAATATGGAGGATGATACTTCAGAGAACTGAGATCTCCTTTTAAAGAGGTACTGTATGGCCTCAATGTGACCCAAGCACACTTGAAATGTACTTAATTAGCCCATTGTATGTACTTTATTTTTTTTTCTTTGCTGTTTTATTGTGGGTTCTGGGTCTACTGGCAGTGATAGATTGAAAAAAAGAAAGGTGGTTACAGAGTAAAGATTATTAAAACAGAGAACATGTAGTAATAAAATAAATGTGCTGTCATTATACATCGTACCTTGTACAAGCCCCTGAGGAGGCAGATAGAATGGAGAGCCCATCAGGCTTAATTATGTGGTCAAGCTACTCAAATGTAATTACAAGCCAAGGTCAGCTGTCTGCCTTTAACTCACTGCTCTCTCTGCTCCTCACTGTGCTCTGAATTAGATCCAGTCCACCTCCACAGGTTGGTGAGAGGAGCAATCACACACTCACATAAAACAAGTGACTCTGAAGCAGCTCCAAAGATGTCGACTACCATGTAACAGAATGTCCATTGACTAGTAAAAGCCTTGTACTGCATCCATCACTCTCACTAATTAGATAAACAAACGATGGAGTAAATCAGAGAGGGACTCAGAATGGCGAGGGTGAGTAAACTGGGTTTTGTGTGGGCTGAGAAAGTGTACAAGAGACGGAAAGATTCTGATTTCCTTCCCTGTTCTTACTTTATGATGGATAACCTTTCTCGACCTACAGCAAAGTCACAGCTACTGTCTGCATGTGTGTTATCCATCGACGACGTCTATTGGTGGATAAATGGGCCGTGAAACAACAAACGGGAGACGGTGGGGATGTCTTATTGTTGTCTCTTGCTTTTATCTGCAAGGCTCACTTACCAGCATGATGATAGATGTACTGTATATGAGCAACACCTGTCTATACCTGGAGGCTTTCTACAGCAACAATAACACACCTACACATAACTGTACATAGGTTTACTAACATAAAAGTGTCAAAGGTGGGTGTGTATTTACTGTATGTGCGCCTACAGGTGTGTTTGTATGTGACAGTTACAGCTGTAGAAAGTAGGGCTGGGCAATGTATGGATATTATATCGATATCATGATATGAGACTAGATATCGTCTTAGATTTTGAATATTGTAATATCGTAATATGGCATATTATATATATGGTTTTACAGGCTACATTACAGTAAAGTGATGTAATTATCTGAACTTACCAGACTGTTCTAGCTGTTCTATTATTTGCCTTACCCACTTAGTCATTATATCCACATTAATGATGATTATTTATCAAAAATCTCAAATCTCATTGTGCAAATATTTTGTGAAAGCACCAATAGTCAACCCTACAATATCTTCCCCAATATTGATATCAAGGAATTTGGTAAAAAATATTGTGATATTTGATTTTCTCCATATCGCCCAGCCCTAAAAAGGCTTCAGGTATGGCAGGTGAGTGTGGGAATTGGTCTGTAGATTAAACCAGTAAAGCAGAGATTGGAGGGAAATATGTGAAGAAAACCAATCTGGAAGCATTTATTCAGTCTGATGTGTTAGCTAATCGTGTTTGGAGATTTTCGAAAGGTGCAGCCTCCATCTTCATCGAGCCACATTTGCCTCCTATAGAAGGTGTGATTGGTGGACTTGACCACAGACTTGACACTAGTGCTAAATCACTCCGGACGGGGCTAGATAACTGCAGCCTCTTGATTTGCAGACCTCCATATGTCCCTAACGTAGCAGGAATGAGAAACAGTATCACTGCTGTGAAAAAGGAGTCTGCGTGATAGAAACTAGGTCTGAAGCTCTTCCTGTTTTTCTTCTATATGGGGCTGTGTGGTAGTTTCCTACATTTTTCTCAAATCACTAATTTACGGAGGGTTTTCTGCAGCTTGACCTCACTGTCAAATCTCTTTATGCCACTCAGAGATAACAGGCTCCAGCTGTCAAACTAGTAGCCTCTCTGAAAAATGAATTTGACATTTTCTGGCTGAGTTTGAACCTAATAACCCTCCTGTCTGTATAAATCCCACCAGGCCTGAAATTGTTCTTTTAGATTGAATGCAAAATCTCCAAAAGAAAATGAACAAAACTGGTTTGAATTGTAAATCTACAAGAGCAGAATCAAGTCAAAAGCTTGTTTGATACAATAAGTAACTCAAGTGAAGATTCAAATACTTCCTCTCTACAGTATATCCCTGAAAGATCCAGCACTTCTTGCTTTAGTCTGAACTGGTCAAGTTTTCTTCATCTCTTCAGTTCCCCGTGAAGTATAAAATAAAACGCTTCAGGCCTCTGCCTCTCTGTGACAGCATCAGCTATGACTCCTTTAAGTCTTTCAGACGGATCAGTTGACTGAGACTAATTGATCTTTAAAAGCTTGAGCTAAAAGCAACAGAAGCACACTTTTTTCACCTCCAGCAGCAACAGAAGAAACAGAAGCAGAGAGGTAAGACTTAGATGTGGGAATGCCAGTTGCCCTTAAACTCATCGACCCATCGACAACAACAAAGTAGAACACTTTTTTTTCCTTGTCCTTTCTCACAACAATTTTAGACAAGTGTACATGGATGGATGGATGCGTATTACAATACCTAGTATTCCCATATTTAGCCTAATGTTTATTTTAGGGCTGTCAATCGATTCAAATATTTAATCGTGAATTAATTGCACAATTTTTATGTGTTCAAAATGTACCTTAAAGGGAGATTTGTCAAGTATTTAATACTCTTGTCAACATGGGAGTGGGCAAATATGCTTGCTTTATGCAAATGTGTGTGTATATTTATTATTGGAAATTAATTAACAACACAAAACAATGAATAAATATTGTCCAGAAACCCTCACAGGTACTGCATTTAGCATAAAAAATATGCTCAAATCATAACATGGCAAACTCAAGCCCAACAGGCAACAACAGCTGTCAATGTGTCAGTGTGCTGACTTGACTATGACTTGCCCCAAACTGCATGTGGTTATCATAAAGTGGGCATGTCTGTAAAGGGGAGACTCATGGGTACCCATAGAACCCATTTTCATTCATATATCTTGAGGTCAGAGGTCAAGGGACCCCTTTGAAAATGGCCATGCCAGTTTTTCCTCGCCAAAATTGAGTGCAAGTTTGGAGCGTTATTTAGCCTCCATTGCAACAAGCTAGTATGACATGACTAACTTTAAAACTGAGCCTGGTACAACCTCTGGAAGATCGATTGCATTAATGTGTTAAAAAAATTTGTGGCGTTAAAACAAATTTGCGTTAACACGTTATTACCATATTAACTTTGACAGCCCTACTTATTTTATCGTATATTTATAGACATTTCTTCTGTAACTACAGTAATTCTAAAAGCATAATATATGTAAGTGGGAAAACAGAAAGCCTAATTCTATTGTGGTTATTAATGATATAAAATACTTTATCAAATCATTGACATTTTTTTGCCATAAAACTGCTGAAAAACTTTGAGGATCACCTTTTGCTATAAAATATAAGAAGTCATTGTCCAGGATGTGACGTGCTAAATTATCCTTTAAAAAGTGTAAATAGTTTGCTTCTTCAAAAGTCCCCTGTCATTTTATTTTCTTATTATTTATTTTTGTATTACATAGTTTACTTACTGTTACATTTCTCTATTAGATATGTTATATGTGATGATTACATTGTCAGAATTGTTGCCATTGTCCCATTTTTGATTTGTAAATTTATATTATTGAATAAAAAAAAAAGAAGAGATAGAAAAAAACAACAACAAAGTCAAGGGACTGAGCTGGAACAGGAGGAAATAAATTGAGATTTTGCTAGGTGCATTAGCATAAATAATGCTGAGTGATGGTGTTGATTGTGGTCATAGGATTTGCACAAAAGATACAAATATTCAGCAATTATTTATACATATTTATTTATAGTTGTTTTTACCATCATTAAATATGTAAATAGGACAGACTTCCTGCCTCACTAACATCTCCTCTTCTCAAAGCTCCTGTCACATGCAGTGTAATTTGACATAACCTCGGAATCTCTGAACTGGAACAAGTGATGACATTAAAATGTGCCTCTTTGAGCTCA
Source organism: Hozukius guyotensis (assembly GCA_916700995.1). Classification (NCBI taxonomy): domain Eukaryota; kingdom Metazoa; phylum Chordata; class Actinopteri; order Perciformes; family Sebastidae; genus Hozukius; species Hozukius guyotensis. Next base: position 11,640 of record CAKALU010068094.1, read on the forward strand.
GCGGATATTACGCCTATTCAATCTGCTTGTGAACAGTATTATCATATTTATAAACTCATCATTATCTAGGTCAGCCAGTGTCTCTCTCTCTCTCTCCCCCTTTCCTTTCTCTAATGTTATCTCTTTTTTTGGATTAGTGTCACAGCAAGGTTCAAATTGTGACTTTATCATTAAAGCCTCATTATGAGATGGGGCATTCTGTCGACACTGAAATTGAAAATGCCTCCTTCTATTTTTATTTTAAACAGTTGGGAGTCCACTATGGTTTGGTGTACCGTCACTCTAATTAGGAAGTAGACAGGGAGTGGGAGTTGCGGTCTGGGCCAGCGGAAATGTACATCTGAACCCAAACCAAGTTTGTTTGAGTCAAATATAAATTTGCTTCAAGATTTTTTTTCCCTAAACCTGGCTGTAACTTGAGCACATAAAATATACATTTAATGGGACTGATTATGTATGCAAATATACTGGAACGCAAACCAGATGGAAAGTCAAACTGAAAAAAAGCCATCAGGGAAATCATGGAAACATTTGTCAAAACACACTAATTAATAGGATTCAAGAGGGAATTGAGCACAGATTGCTCTGCAGAAAGCAACATGGATAATTCTCTTATCACTAGTGTTGTGCAACAATCCTCAATCAAACTTTAAAGTTTTTAAAAAACAGAATTTATATAATGAAAATCATTCATGACTATAAGGGACATCAATGGAAATACAAAACAAGGACGTTTTCAAAAGCTAATCACAAATAGTGAAAATACACTGCCTCATTGCCACTGCACCAGGACAGAAAAAACATCCAATAGAAATTTGGTTGCGGAAAAAATAAATAAATAAAAAAACATCTCTCTGCCACGTAAGGGATAATGTACAGCAAGCTGGTCATTGTTGTGAAAGAATCCCCTTCAGAGTCCGACATCAGAACTGCGCCCATAGCAAGGGTCTGTTTTACATAGCAACGGTCTGTTATACAGAAATTACAGACCGCAGAATGCCGTGATTGACCAATCAGAATCAAGTATTCAACACAGCTGTGTAATAAATGCATTTAACAGCCTGATGGACTCTCTGTCTGTGCATGGAACTTACTAATTTGTATCAAAAACATAAATATTACACATTAGGTATTAAGTAACATTAGGATCATGAGATTCCCTTACCGGCCATAGTTGAAATGCCGAGGACCACGCCGATGGATAACTCAATCTGTGTGCCCTGGGAGAGAATCACACACACAAAAACACACACATTAAGGTTCATTTGTAACACAAGAAAGCTTTTAATTTATTTACAAAACATGAGTGCGAATAATGTATGGGCTACGACATGAAATGTATCTGTTCATGTTCTTGCTCAATGATATTCAGAGAGGAATACAGAGATGACTTATTTAACTGAGGCTAACTTGTCTTAAGAGGCCAATTCTGGACTATAAATTTATAGTCTGTGAATCTAGTATGGTTTAAATCTCTATATTGACAACTTCCTCTGTTTAATGTTTCTTTACATTGACTTTAGGTCTCTCTCTCCTCTTTACCAAAGACCGTATATCGCCAAGAAGTGAAAGTCAATTGTTTGTCAATTGCAGTAGAGCTATGCTTCCGCCATTTTTGACTGAAAGTGACTACCAGACACCAGTAACATGTCCATCCTAAAAAGTGCCGTACTAAAGTAAAACAAAATTATTTCTATTCTATTGTCATATTCTACCGAAATGTCCTGTGTTGAACAATAAAATATTATAAATATAATAAGCGTTTTCAGTCCAAAGTTGTGGCAGCGGCTGACACCGGAGTTTTGTCTCTTTGCTTCTATACTCTTTGTCTTTACTTTTTAACTTAAAGGTCTTATCCAAAATGCTTTCAATAGCATTTTAGCTTTTAGAAAATCTCAAGTAGACTTTTATTGCAAGCTAGCATTGGCCATTTTAAAAAGTCAAAATGGCCAATTTTTTTTTTTTTTTACCTTCATTTATTCAGGGGGAGGTTCACTGAGAGCAATGCTCTCTTTTTCAGGAACGCCCTGATCACATTCAGACAGTTACACATTCACTGAGCAGCTCCACTGGAGCGGTTGGGGTTAAGTGCCTTGCTCAAGGGCACCTCAGTGGTGGTAATGAGGGAGGGGCAAGCGCCCCTTTCCGCACCCAGATTTATCCTGCCATTCCGGGGGATTGAACCGGCGACCTTCAGGTCTCAAGCTCGCTTCTCTGCCCACTGCCCAACAATGATAATTTCCAATAAAAGTCTACTTGTAGCTTTTTAAGATTTTCTAGAAGCTTTCAGTCTTTCAATTTATGGTTTCCTGGCTTTAGTGCAGAGCTCTTATCCCATACAATATGGAAATCAGCCTGAGATCTTCAGGCAGGGTGCATCCGTTTTTCTCACAGTCTGGACTGAAGTTTAGTCAGACCTTTACACTCACTTCCTTAATTGCACAAATGTTTCACAGACAAGTTGAATCCAGCCCAAAAGTGTGATTACTTATTGATTTCAATTTTTCATGCTTTTGCAGAGTCTGCTTTGTAAAGAGAAAAAGCAAAAAAATATATTGTTGTATAATATCTGCATATTCTTACTTTACTTTTTTGGGCAAAGTTATGCCATTTCATTGTGTTCAATATATTCACATTATGTTCATTATATTCTCTTTTGTATTTTTTTCCTCTATATTTTTTCACTCTCTATTTGTCTTTCCATCACCTTGTAGAGGCCTCCATGAGAATTCATCATCTCTGTGTCAAAAATAAACCCTGCTGTGAAAGCACACTTTGAATTAAGTTGAAAAAATGCATTATTCTTCATTCTCTGAGCAGTAGCATATACTGGTCCCAAACCGCTTGGTTTATATTTCATTATTTGAACAACTTCATAAAGACTTAATAAGGAGTGGGTATGCTTGTGGCAGGCGAATTACTAAAATATGTATCAGATGTTAAAAGACAAAGAGAGAAGGAAGGACTCTGAGAAACAGAGATGAGAGACAAACAACGTCTGAGAGAAAACAGGAAATATACGGAAATATAAATACAGCAGCATCAAGAAGATTTACTTTTCTCCTACATCCCTGGATGCTTCCCTCCAAAGAAAGCTTCCTACAGTATTATGAGTACATGCAACATATTCTTTGTGCACAGGTTCCCCCCATGGAAATCAAACTCTTAACACTGAGTAGATCTCTGAACCCACTGAGCTGCGTGACGCCGACAGACTTACAGCAACAATCATGATGCAGTTGTCCAGGAATCCAAATCCGACGAAAGGGATTGCATTGTGCAGCAGAACTGTGAAATAAACAAACGAACAATAAATCACCAACAGACCAAACATGATGTATGCAGATTGTGTTTACGTGTCTACATTATTAAATATAACAACCCATTAGACATAATGGAGCCTTGCGGAGCAGAACTATAACAGAATTAACACAAAGAAGACGCAAGAACATTATTTCATTAAACACAAAACACGTCCGTGCTGAAAAGAAAATGAACACTATGAAGCTGCTGTTGGGAGGTGATTGAAATAAACTGAAGACGAACCATAACTATTTATTCTTGCGTGTTTATATTATGTTGCTGTAACAGATTGAATTGTGGAAGCATATTATAAAAACAGCAGCAAATGACCTGGCAAATTTTAATTGAATCCATATTCTTAATACAACATGTGACAGATAACTAGGGTGACCAGGTGTCCCACTTTACGAGGGACTGCACAGCAGTTTTTATCCCTTGTCCCACGTCCCACATATTGAGACGATGTCCCACATTTTCATTGGCTCCAGTTTTCAAAAGTCAAACCGCTGCAGGACAGACGCTTTTTTTAAAACCTGGCTTTTATCCAAAGGCTGTGAAGAAAGCAGGGAAGGCTGTCATCACCGCGCTGTTTGCTGTCAAACTGCACACACGTGGGTCAAGTGCAGGTTAACATTTCACCGTCTTTGCTACGCTATGCCCAACGGAGAAAATTGAGAGTCACCGCAAAGTCACAAGCTATGCAGATTTAGGAGGAATATGATGGAAACTATACCACAAAGAAAAGGAAGAGCAGCTACAACAAAGACTGTGAAACTACTTGTAAGTATTTATAAGCCGGTGGAAGGAGATTCTCAGAGTTTTGTGTGAAATGTGCCAGTTATCTTTCAATTTCACAAAGAGGGGATGTGTGTGCCGATCTATGGTTGCATTCGGGCAAAGCATAGAGATGTTACAAGATAAGGGGTAGAATAGAAATGTTTATTATTTAAGTTAGATAGACATTATATAAAAATTGTAGACTACCTCTCAGCCTTGGTAACGTGTCCCACATTCTCCCACACAAACATACTCTTTGTCCCACATTGTTGGGATCTGGTCAACCTACTCAGAGCGGAAAAGCACCCAACGTCATTAGTGTTTTTCTCATTTTCGCATCATTTTTGCTGGATACCCAGATGACTTTACCAACCGTAGTTACCATGATCTGAACAGAAAACAGCAGGCCTGGAGGCAAGTTAGTGCAGTACTTGAGATTTTGGGTAAGTTGTTTTCATTCATTTAAACTGTAGCCTGCTATTAACTATTAGGTATGGTTTGTGTTAAGCTAAGCACTGGCTGAAAAAAAAAAACGCTCTGTCTGATCGGGCAACAAAAAGGCAGTGCTGCGCGCCTCGTTTCCCACCTGCAAAACGTGCTCTATCTGTTCAGAGCCTAAGGCAGTTTTTGTTACAACGTCCTGCATTCCTTGATTTGACACCTTCAACATGCTGACGTGTGCACAGAATAGCCTCAAGGCTTTGTTCATTTTATATACTGGGTGGAGTTTGGCCTTTATAACAAGGAAACTGTCAAGTCCAATGAAATAGTTCTGCTCTTGATGAATGCTGCTGCTTCAGAAACTGCTCAAGCCATTTGAAATTTCCCATGCACACCTGTTGAGTGTCAGTAAAATGCACTGCCAGCTGTGAGGAACACTGGGTTTTGTACCTGCAGCAGTTTGGTGTGAAGAATTAAAATAGCCCCAAGACAAACGGGATTGCCGCTGAGATCACGCCAAAGCAGCTGTCTTTACAAGTCTGTCTATGTGTGCGATCTTTTTACACTCACTCTCACTAACTCACCTTGTGTAGTGAAACTCCAAAGCCAGGTCGTTCCAGTGTTTATCGTCAGGCGGTATCACCGACTTTAAGGCACACGGGTAGCGTCCACCCCAACTGTCACACAAGTACACAACTCCGTACTGACCCCGACCCAACTCTCGCCCGAGTTTAGGCTTGCCTGTCAGAAAACAATGTAGTCATTTTTTTTTCTTACCTCAAAATAGAAAAAAATGGTTTGCAAATTTGTATTATACATTAGCTGGGTTGGATTGTCTGAATTTATCAACCTGAATTTAGGTGAGTATTGTCTCTCTAAATTAGGTGTTCTCCCTCCAGTCAGAAATGTGTTTTGCTTATTGTTTCTTCACTTGGATGTTTGGGCTTCACTGTGCAGAATGATGTGCAGAGTTTGACACTAGAAGGCTGTTTTCACATTTGTCTGCAGAAGGGGAAAAGTTTCTCTGTGCTTAAATCTGAGTTTAAGACTTTAAAGTAAAGAAGGAGACATCTTGTGAAATGAACAATAATTGTCATTCATAGATTCTAGATTTTTCAATGAGAGAGGAAGAGTAGGAAATTTCTAAGACTTTTTAATTTGGTAATTGAATTTTTTGTTGAAAAAAAACAAAAACATACCAGACACACATACTTATTCAAAGCAGAATATTTCTATATGGCTGACGAGCAGACTGTGATTTTCACTTTATGAGTGAGAACAATCGGCGGATTAGGTGGTGACTCACCATGCAGCAGCACATCCCTGAGGGAGCGGCTCTCTAGAGACAGGCGGGCCAGCCGCGGGGCGTGGTCCTTCCTCACACGCAGCCATAGATCCTCAGTGCGCTCCAGACGACCCGTGTGCCCTTCCTCCAGCTACAAACACCAACACATGACATAACATCTCATGGTTAGCATTAAGAACAGCTACTAAATGACCGGTTTTATTTATCAGCTATTTAGCAGACTTGAAACTTTTGAAGCAACGTCTAATGAGCCTTACTTTTACTTTTAAAAAACTGTGTTTGAATTGTGTTTTCTTGGTCCACTGTTACATCTAATTTTGTCCTCTTTTTTTAAACTACATCACTAGAACGTCAGGAGGTGCCATCACCATGGAGACTGTTGCTGAGGACGACCACCCTCAGTGACTACAGGCCAGTTGCCTTGACCTCTGTGGCGATGTAGTCATTTGTCAGACTGGTTTATGCAGAGTTCCTGGCAAACACAGAGTTACTCCTTGATGTATTTCATTTTTATTTTTAACCAGAGGGTGACGGTACAGGGTTGAGTTCTCATTACTGATGTTTGCTTTGTGCTCAGCTGGAACTTTAAAGTCAACATGAGAATGGACATAATGTAAAGTTTGCTCACTAGTCGGCAACAGCATTCATTAGATTGAATCACCATGTGTCTGTTGTCGGTGACTTTTTTTTTTAATAATCAACATCTAAACATTGTGTTCTTTTGTCTAACGATGATGATGAGAGTTAAATACCTTCCATCACAATCAGATAAAATATTGATGGCCTGAAAACTGTAATTTAGTAGCCATCGTAAGTCTGTTCACTCTGATAATTAGGTTTATATTATTACTTATTTTATTTACTCTTTTGCTTGGTAAAGTAAGCTGAGTTCACCCATATTTCTAACGTTGGGCAACTTTGCATAATACATACAATTATCAACTAAGAGTAATGGATAAAATGTATGTACCGTTCACTATACGATAGAGGCCTAAGGTTGTCAAAAGGTGCATTAGGAAAGCTAATGAGATATTAACATGACACAAAAAGTTGCCTAAAGCAGTTGCAGCTGTTCTCATTGGTTGCACTTTGAAAGGTCAGCGGCAACAAGGTCAAAGTTTAAATAATTTGAACTTTGAGCGCAGCGATCGCTGGGGATTGTGAGATGTGCGCTACACCAAGGGGATCGCTTCCGCCTAGTCAGGCGACACCGCTCTCCCCATAGGAAAACAATGGCACACCCAGCACAGAGCGATTTTACCACTGATCAAGCGTAGATGACTTAATGTGTCAATATGTCTTGTGTTTGATATGAACTGAATTGCAACAAGTCTGCTCTCACATTAGCATGTTTTTTTTTATACAACGGCCAAAACAAGTGTTTGGATCTGATGCCATGTAGCAGAAAAACTATAAACAGTTTGTATGCAGCAAGTTGTGATATGCTTTGCAATAAACTGAGTCACTACTGGGACCCGGAATCTCTTATGTGCAGTAGGAGACTGAGCCAGAGAAAAAAAAAGGTTAAAGTCTGTTTCCACCAAACCAGACAACTCCACTCACTATCAGGCACTTAGCATCATATTGTTGCAACTCAGGGGATCAGAATAAGAGCCGAGTGTCTTTGTCATGTATTCTTTTCGGGACAAAAAAAAGGACCTTTCTTTTAAATTCCTGAGTGACCAGGAAGGCTTTACTTTCCTCTGATAATGATCACTACTTTGCCTTTACAGCACACTTTGCATTTCCGTTCATACCTCCACCATATCCAATTGCACACACTGCAGACCAGAATTTCTATCTCTATAATTCATGGTCGCAAGCGTGGAAATGTAGTCAGTGATGTGATCCACACTGTCTGTCATGTGAAAATTATCATCAGAGCAATTTCACTGGAACTTATTTGTCAGGGACTTCAAGGACGGAGCCGCAGCTATTTGCACATTGGGACTTAAAAGGCAAAGCAATTCAAGTGGAGAGGAATAAATTGCTGAACCACGAGCTGTGCACGGCCTGAGAGCCAATAAAAGCTGTCTAGAGATGTAACGAAAGATATTATCGAGCTGTCACACAATTTATCAATAAATGTCTTTTGAAAGCGCATTCAGAAAAATATTAAGAAAAAAAAATCATACCAGTGCTCTTACTGGTCAGTTACCAGCACTCAGTGGTCCCACCAGCCACAGATACAGTGGGTGCAAAGGCTTTCAAACCATTCAGGTGAATCAACTGGGAGTTCACACAAATCGTTTATTCTGGTCAGGTGATTGATGTCACACAAATAGTGTCAGCTCTTACACACTCTTTGGTTGAGAACTGTGTAAAGGCCAATACATAAATTCCGCGTCCGCTTTGGTCTGCGTGACATAAATGTCGTCATCCGCCATGTCTGTGAGGGTCCGCGCGAAACCTATGTGAACGTCCGCGTGCAGCCCAAAAGTTGTGACCACGTGGACTGTACGTATAGCAAGCACGCCGACTGTCCACACTCAAGTCCAGTTGGTGGCATATGCACCTCTAGCTGGTTTGCCAAGAAGAAGACGAAGAAGATGACAAAGTAGAATCTTATTTTGAAGAGAGGTTGGGCGAGGACATCCGCTGTTACCCACATTTATTGAATTAGTCTTTAAAGGAATACAAAGACAGCCAAATGGTGTTTAACTCCTGGCAACCAACGTTATGGTGCATTACCGCTACCAACTTGAATACGGTAAATGGTAAAAGGACTTGCATTTATATAGCGCCTTTCTAGTCTTCCGACCACTCAAAGCTCTTTACACTACATGTCAACATTCACCCATTCACACACACATTCATATACTGATGGCAGAGGCTGCCATGCCATCAGGATCTAATGTAAATACTCACTCACACACCGATGGCACAGCCTTTGGGAGCAATTTGGGGTTCATTATCTCGCCCAAGGACGCTTCGACATGTAAACTGGAGGAGCCGGGGTTCAAACCACCAACCAGACCGACGCAGAGCCTCAAAGTATGTCCAAGGCTTAAGACAACAGCTCAGGTCAACACAACAGCTAATGCTAATCAGCCAATGCTTTATGCAAATTAGCCATCTCATGCTCTCCTGGTGTGAATTCTCCCCGTCTTTCTTGATTAGGGTGGAAGTCATGTTATATCAGGAATAGGTTCTTGCCACATTTAGGACTGCTTGTCCTCCATCTCAGCTGCATGCACTTATTTGTTGTCACCATTGTACAAAGCCCTGTTTTTCCTCCACTTTTCAGAGCTACAGTATCTCACACTGGCTATTAGGGCTGGGAATTCACGAGAATTTATCGATAACGATAATGCAAAGTCAGGCTCTGTCAGATGAAAGGCCTGACTCTGCATCGACTAGTGGTTTGATGGTAGTGAAAATTATTTTTAGATGGAAACATCAGACTATGAGAGACTTTAAGTATATGGTAAGTGAAAGTTACTGTCTGTTTTTAGTTATATATTCAAGACGAAGGTAAGAAGGTAACAGAGCACAGTGGTACAGAAAGAGAGATGATGAACAACAAAGGGCAGCATAGAAGAGAGAAAGTTCACCTGGCGCAGAGATGCTGCGAAGGCCTCATGGGAGCTGTTGAGTCTGGTTCTGAACTGGGAGCAGATGCTTCTGGCCAGTTTGGCAGCACTGAGACTTTCTATGGCGTCCTGGGCCACTTTCCGCTTCCACTCTGGAGTGATGGCAGGAGGGTTCACAAACGTTATCCTGTGGATTATCTAGGAGCAGGACACAGAGTAAGAACACTTCTTCAGAAGTCACCATTCACCATGCGGTTTGAAACTCTTACCGCTGAATTTATTAGACACTGACCTGTTTGATTTGCTCCCAGAAGACTCTTGAGACAGAGGATCCTGAATGAAATGTGACCTCTACGTGATAGGCAGCATTTAATAACTGTGGCAGATGAGAAGAGGGAGTAAATATGCAGCAAAATCCACATCTAAAGATATCAGTAAATGTCATCTGTTAGTCTAGAGGCCTGTTACACTTCATAAAATGTCAACTGGCTTTTCTACAAACCTTCTGTTAGTTCACACTTTAAATGGTTAAATGGACAGTAGACAGAGAACAGGGCTGGTGACTTGTCTGACATGTTTAACAAAACCATCAGTTTCTAATTCAAGTTCTAACCCCCAAATGTTCCCCGTCTAAACATTTTGAATCTGATTGCTGACATTTGTCATATTGGAGCCTCAATCAAGTTTCCAGCTTTCTTTTCCTTGGAAATCACCTTTAACACTTCTTAAGAATTCTTAACAAAACAATACAGTTTATTATTTTATAAGAGATAAATAAATCTGATCATACTGCTCACATTTAAGCATCTTCACCCTTAACATTCTTGACAAGCAAACTAAATAAGGTTCTTGTCTTTTTACAAACGACTGCCCACCTGTTTGAGGTGATTGGAAGTGATATTGTGGACAGAAGATTCCATGGTTGACTTCTCCAGACTGTCGAGACATCGCTCCAGAGTTCCTACAAAGCTCTCCCTCAGATAGTCCACAGAGCTGATAAGCTTATTCGCCACGGCCTGATTCAAACGAACCACTATCAGCTCCTGGATCTGGTGGATGCAAGATTTGATCTCCTTCGACGTAACGGGCTCTCCATTAGTTGTTACAATGATGTCTGCAGTTGAAAGAAAATAGGTTGTGAAGTTAATGCGTGGTGTCTGTAACCAACAAGCACAGAGAAATCCTAATGAACTAATGCTGTCACATATTAGTATGAGACAGTCTTGATGTTGAACATGCGGACACACAAAGTGTCTCTGGAGGGTTGTGGTAGATTCAGTGTACTCTACAGAAACCTGTTTATCCCAGTTAGCTTCTTATAGCACTGTGTGGTTTAAAATTATACAGAGAGGTGTTTCTGTCATTTAGCCAACCCTCTTTGGTATGAAAGGGGTGGACAAAAGCCTCTCTGTATAATGTAACACAGTTCAACAGCACCACAAACTGCAGCATCCAAAGTGACCACCCAGTTGAATCAACAGCTCTCTAAAACAGTTTCAACAAAAACTAAACATTATAACCTTCCTGAAGGTGGGATTTGTTGCAGGATGTGAAATTTCATGGCACGGCTTTGAGATGATTAACTGGGATTTGAGGCTCTAACGAGCTATAATATCGGTGAAGCATTTCAGAGATGAAACTTTTACGCTGACGGCGCATTTCCACCAGATCCGGTGACGGAGGGCGTCTCAACGCTTTCCATTAATTTCCTATGGAAAGCAGGAGAAGCAGTCTCCCAGTGCATGGTGGGAGTGTTGCGGCGCGTTAGAGAGGGTCTGTATTTGCATTAAGTTGAATTGCGAATTTGCTTCACCACTGGAAGGGAATGTTTTTTCGCCTCTTCGTTTGCATAAAATGGAAGTGAACGGGAGGCGAATGTTGATTTTGTGCTGGTGTGACAGTGCCTTTAGAGAGCTAGTCTTAGCTTCTCTTGTTGTTAAACATACTGTCAATTTAAACTTACTGTTTTTCAACCGTACGCAATGTTACTGATTTTGAATCATAAGGAATAAGGATAAGGAATTAATGGACACCCTGCAGCGAATCAGAATCAGGTTTTCACACAGACCATGGTATAACTTGTGGAGTTTTTGACCACTAGTATTGCTATTGAGCAGTGATTTTTAATGTTTGGGTCCCTGTTTTGAAATGGTTTCATACAATTCAAGTGAACTACAGGTGAGAGAGATGCAGCAATGCACCAGTAAAGGCAGGAAGAAGGACTGCTAGCATGTTAACATGGATGGAAACAATGCAGGTTTAAATGTTTCAAATAATCGGAAGAAAAGGGATTCAATATTGTTGTTAGACCTGAAGGATACACACACAGATTTTTGGTTTTAGGGAGTAATACTGAATGTAAACAGAAACTATGTTTGTTTATACAGGTCAACTTTAATCCTTTACGTCAGAGCTAGTTTCACATCTCCAGAATGATCTCAACATTGTGTCTCACAGTGCCAGAGTGCGAGACAAGTCTGTTTAAACCTTCTGTTTGCATATGGCTAGTTTCCTGAATAAGGGTTGACTGATTTTCAGAACTAATTCTGGAGCAGGCTCCGATGTTAAAATACCTGTGTTGGGTTTTACTCAGCAAAGTTATCCAGATAAACCTGCTTCTTGGAAAACTCCCAGGAAGGGAGGCCGGAAGAAAGCAGAATTCAGTAACCAATAAAAGGCTTTTCTCAGCTGCTCACAACTGTTGAGTCAGACAGTGCAAAACTTTGTGAGCAGATCATGAAATGCAGCTGGCTGAGCCACATCTCTGCAGGTCTGACTAGAGTCTAAAGTAAAGAAACTGGCTTTGAGTAACTCAGGCTGCAGATTAGAAACCCCTGGCCAATTAAGACAAGTCAGTTGTCTGTTTTGTCTCCCTCAGAGACACATCGGCAGTATCACAAATCTAAGAGGATGATAATGGATAAAAATGGATAAAGAATGAGTATGGATCAAATAAAATCATCTGAATGGGTACCACGAGTCAGCCATCTTCTTTAACAGAGAAATAATACATTTTCATTAAGTTGAAGATTTGAGAGCAAGATAAACAAGTTTTACTCATTTTTGAGTAATCAATGTGAACCCACAGAGTCACGGTTACTTCCACTTCCTGGAACCTTAAATAGGATATTATGTAACCAGAGAGTATGCTTTCAAAAGAGTAGAGAACTGCTATTATCCATCAATTAAAGCTGAAGTCTTAAGCCTGAAAACAGAGCCATGATGTGGTGTAGAAGTCTAGTTATCTCTCAGAACACTTGAATTACAATATGCTGAAAGGTTTTAATGGAGTTTTGGGAAAAGAGATATCCAATTTGCAACAACTCCTTTGAGTTTTGCCTGTGACTTTTGTCTGAAGAGAAAATCTCTTTTTTCAGAGTAAAATCAGTCCACTTCTGGACTGAATCTAAACATACATCCATCCATTACCTGTAACCGCTTATCCTACTCAGGAATGCGGGGGGCTGGAGCCGATCCCAGCTGACATTGGGCGAAGGCAGGGTACAGCCTGGACAAGTCGCCAGACTATCACAGGGCTGACACATAGAGACACACAACCATTCACACTCACATTCACACCTATACGGGTAATTTAGAGTCAACAATTAACCTGCATGTCTTTGGACTGTGGGAGGAAACCGGAGAACCCGGAGAAAACCCACGCTAACACGGGGAGAACACGCAAACTCCACACAGAAGGGCCCCAAGCCAGGTTTGAACCTGCAACCCTCTTGCTGTGAGGTGACAGTGCTAACCACTGCACCACCATGCAGCCCTGAATACAAACACATTGTCACAAATTACCTTATGACCATAAAGACTATGGCCTTTTCACAAACTAAACATAACTTAATGGTTCTTATTTACTAAAAGCATGTATATTTCTACCCATAAGTGTAATAGGCGATACAAAGTTTGACAGCAGCAGAGGCAACCTCACAGAAATGTATACATCATCTTTGCTGACCGCAAACCATAGGTGAAAACCACAGCACGTGATAAACTAACTGCTGATAATGTCAAAATGTGCAAATATCAATTAAAATCAAATACAATATTAATACATTAGTAATGTTTTAGTATATACTGTATCAAATTTAGAGCTAATTACGAAGTACACAGATAGAAAGATCGCGATGGGCAAAGTACAAAGTAATAATAATTTTGTGCTTTAGTGATCTTTACAGTAATATTGTATCAAGCCCTTGTTTGCACACTGTAAAACATTAGTTTTACTTCCCTACTTTTGTTTTTGTAGCTTTTAGATAATATCTACCTGGACTAGACCAGCCACTATTTTGATAGAAACAAGCTTGATAAGACTTTAAAATCATCACTGTCATCACAACACTGCAATTCCTCTTATCTCTATAAAATTATTAAAAAGTCGTTAATTTACATCTTTATTAAAACAAGTTAAAATTGAAGAGCAAATGTATTAGTTCCATTATTCGAACACAAATTTTTATCATGTAATTCTTTGTGCGATCCACCACTTATAACACAGTATCAAATCTTGACAAATGTACAGAAGAGAAACCCTGCCTGCGTTGTGACATTTATCCAGGGTGTTTACTCACTAACCTGTAAACTCCAGGTTGGCAGCATCCTCCAGCAGCTGCTCCTTCATACAGCCGAGCGTTTCCACAATCATCTCCTTCATCTCCTCCTGTTTGCGATTAGCGATGGCCATAAGGGAGGTGAAGAGCTCCCCCTCTTTCTCTCGGGTGTACTCCAGCCTGCGAGGTGTTATCTGCAGGTCCCTCTGCATGTCAAAGGCCTGCAGGGAAGGGAAGCAGAAAGGATAAAAGGTCTGATGGGGATTTTTAATGGGCATACTGGGTCAAAGCAGACTGAGATCAAGTAGTTCATGCAAAGGTAGTAACAACTGTCATGAGTATGAAGCAGTAAAACAATCACAGGCATACAGATGAACATCATCCTCTGACCTGGTTGATGAAAAGATCTAGACAGCGACAATGAACCCCATTAAGCAGGTTGGCAGCCTCCACCTGCTGGTTTTGAAGCACTAGGCGAACAAAAGGCACCAGCAACCGATGCAGCCTTTCGAAAGCCTCACCCAGCACGCTCTGGGGTTTGGCACCCGGGGTGGGCATCTGTGCAGGGGCGCCACAGGGGCAGTTTCCTACTGGGCTATGAAGGAAGCCGAGGGAGAGCAGCTGCTTATAGAGGGCGCTCTTCTCCCTCTCCTTTTCCTTCTCCGCACGGCGGCCGGGTTCTGGGGAGGCTGCAGGTATGGTGTCAGGGATACGAATAAAACAGATGGGAAAGGAGAGCATCTCTTTGACCTTCCAGAGCTCAGCCACCTGCTCTGTGCTTAGGGAGTCCTGGTTGATGGCATAGAGTATAATGGGGATCACGCTGCGGGTGCAGTCTTCCAGGGCATCTTCTATGGGCTGTACACTCTGACAAGGCACCACCATGACTTTTGCTTCCTGATGACAAACCACAAAAAAATACACAAAAATGTTACTTTCATTTCAAGCAAGCTGGTTTATATACAAGCAATTATTAGGAAATATGGTTCTGTGAAAATGGCCATTTCAACCAAACTAAAAAAAACATATTTTCGAATTTACTCCTTGTGAAATCCAGCCATGCAGACACCACTAGGAGGATACCATTAGATTTAGTTGCCAAATTTTTGCTGCAATATCTACCACAGAACCAAAAATACAGGTAAAAGGAATTTAAAGCTGCTATAATCATTCATTTTAAAAACAAAAATTAGGGCTGTCAAAGTTAATGCAATAATGCGTTAACGCAAATTTGTTTTAAGGCTACTAATTTCGCATTAACGCAATCAATCTTCTGGAGGTTATACAGGGCTCAATTTTAGAGCTAGAGCTAGCTATCATATGAACCTACAAAACCTAAGGAATCCATTAGTACCAACCATGTCATACTAGCTTGTCGGGAAAGAAGTTAAATAACGCTCCAAACTTGCGTTAAATTTCGGCGAGGAAAAACTGTCATGTCCATTTTCAAAGGGGTCCCTTGACCTCTGACCTCAAGATATGTGAATGAAAATGGGTTCTATGGGTACCCACGAGTCTCCCCTTTACAGACATGCCCACTTTATGATAATCAAATACAGTTTGGGGCAAGTCATAGTCAAGTCAGCACACTGACACACTGACAGCTGTTGTTGCCTGTTAGGCTTGAGTTTGCCATGTTATGATTTGAGCGAATTTTTTATGCTAAATGCATAAAAATCTGTGAGGGTTTCTGGACAATATATGTCATTGTTTTGTGTTGTTAATTGATTTCCAATAATAAATATATACAGTACATAGATTTTCATAACGCAGCATATTTACCCACTCCTTGTTGATAAGAGTGTTAAATATTTCACAAATCTCCCTTTAAGGCACATTTTGATCAGATAAAAAATGTGTGTTTAATCGCAATTTAATCATGGATAATCATGCAATTAAATATTTCAATTGATTGACAACCCTAATAAAAATGTTGCTTGTGGTGACAAACCCACAGATAATTATCAACCCACTCAACTCTTCTTAGGGTGTCTTTCAGCTCATTATTTTCGTTTTACGGTCCACAACTTTACTGTTAGTTCGCTCGCTCATTTTTGGCTGCAGCACACAGCTGTTTTCAGTGGAAAAAGTTCTGATAAACCCACTTTACACTACCTGTCCAACACCAAACGTCAGATAGGCAAAGCTAGCAACTAGTTGGTGAACATAGTGGAGCATTTAGCAGCTAAAGAGCCGGATATTTCCCTCAGGAGATGGTGGAGATCAAAAGAGGTGTTAAAGGGTGAGTGAATATTGGGCTTATATTCACCAGGTGGCCAGAAACATGACTTCAAGTTAATGATAATCATTACTCTGGATCTGCTGGATGTGTTAATAGGTGACTACATGCTAACAGGTTTGCCATTTCAACTTGAAAGGTGATTATACAGTATGTCAGTGGTGTGTTTACAGCAAGTTTCCACTCTCCTCAAGTGTCCAAACAAACAGTAATTGCAGGTTAAAAAAAACACAAGAACAACATGTTCAGGTCATAAAAATGTGCCGGGTACGTTGAGACGACACTGACGCAACGGTCTACACCGGTTCCATCTTTTCCATGAATTTCAAAGTGTCAAGCAGCAAAAGAGCATCCACTCTGTGGAGTGTGCAGATTTCCTGTGATGTGTGAGTATTCCTGATCTATTTTTCCATCAACACTGATGCATATGATTCACTTGCAACAGGTTACAGTTTTCTCTGAGCCCGAGCAAGGCCTGTACTAATTGTTTTGACCGCTATATGACTATCTCACACTAAACAATTAATCTCCCGCAGCTGATAAAGTTTGAGACTTTGAACATTTTTTTATTTGTATACCACTTTTCAAAAGGGAATCGATAAACAAAGCAATAAATGAGAAAACATGCCATCAGAAACGATACAATCAAAGAACAAGGTCAGATAATGCTAAAATAAAGATAATGATAAAAATGTAATAATTAAAAGGATAAAATTGTGATAAAATACTGAAATATGAAGTAATGTAGTAAAGTAGTAGTGTTTATTGGCCATCTACCTCGCGTTAACACGTGTATTATCGAAAAAATAGACTTCAAGCCTAAATAAATACTTGAAGGTCGCAGTTACGCCTGTCAAGTCAAGTCAATTTTATTTGTATAGCCCAAAATCACAAATTTGCCTTAGGGGGCTTTACAATCTGAACATGATACGACACCCTCTGTCCTTTACAGTACGACCCTCTCATCGGATAAGGCCCATGAGACGCTCATGAGACGCTCATTAGACGCCCGTGAGACACGAGCCTGCACAGAGCCAGTGATGACAGCTGCATAGGTCAACATGAGAAAGTATCAGTTGCGTTAGATGTGCAAGTGAAAAACGCGGCTGATATGCGTCTGAGACGCTCGCGGTCTAGACACGGGGTAATGTGAACTACCAACATTAGAAAACACAATCACGTTTACTTGTCTTTATGTATAATGTGTTTTATGTAATTTAAATGAACTGACCCGTCAACTTCTTGAGACAAAATGCAGAAAAAAAGGCCTCAACAGTAAAACTATAACCTCTGTTATATAGTGTTCAAGGCAATTGGAGCACAGTTTTCAAACCAATTTATGCCAGAAGATGTTTAAACGGCTTCAACTGTAACAGGAAGAAAAAAAACACTTCCACACACATCACATGCTCTTTCTATTTCTGAACACCTAATGGCACATAAATATTTGTGGTGGTCTTGGGAATGCCTGCGACAGGGCAGGAAAATGAGACAAGTAATAGGTTTTCTTAACCCTTGATAAATAACGACTTTCATAAAAATAGTCTTGGAGAGGGCTTGAGAGAGAGACCATGACGGAGGGGAAAGACAGCCAGAGAAAAGAGGCAAAAATGACCAACAGCTACACAAAGGAGACAGTCAGTCCTGTCTCCAAGAAACAAGAGCAGAGCCCATCTGAGCAGTCTCTTTGGAACAAAGATCGCCTGCAAACATTTGTTCACAACCAATCAAAATCAACACAATGTTTGAATTGATATAATGCAGTCAGTTTTCAACAACCCCTCACAAAATGTGTGTGGGCTATACTGAAGTTTTTGTTTTTGTTTTTCATGTCTTTAAGAAGTGTCACCATCTGAGCCAGTTCTACAAAGCAACACAGTCAAGACAAATGGCCATGTAAGAAATTACATATTTTAAGGGCGACTGCTAATATCACAGGCCATTGTCAACAGGCAGACTTGCTTATGCGAATTCATGCAGCAATGAATATGTACCTCAAAAGAATGTTAGAAACGTGGCGATAGCATAGCACCCTTTATGTCCTCTGGGGGCTTAAGTTGAGGTGGGAAGCAAGGGTTAACTCTGGGATGAAGAGAAGGATAATTAGCAAGTTGGCCTCTAAAGCAGGTTGCTGTGATTATGGCAGGAGTGTGTGAATACCACAGTGAGCAGAGAGATTCTGTGCCTTTGTTTACTCCAACTTAAACACGTTAATTTCTTATTCATTCAGCAGAAACCTAAAGAGGAATGGCACACTGCTTTAGTTTGTGACAAACCTATGTTCATAACTATCAAAATGATATGCAAATATTAACTTAAATTGTAGATTATTTAATTTTATTTGATCATGGATATACATCAATATTGGTCATTCTGTGATCATGTTTGAATTATTACTACAAATAATAACTATTAGCTATTAAAGCCTCCTCTCAAGTGGGTCAAACCTTTTGACCCAAATAAGGGACTGCAGAGCCCACACCTCTCAGTCACATGTGAAAATGAACAAGGGTGTGAAATGAATGGCTTTACTTCCAACACTGATATTTTCCTTTCAGGTGTTCATCTATTATGCATTTCTGTTTTTGAGATAAGACTGGGGGATCTAGAAGCAGCAATGAAAAAGGTTTTAAAAATATACAGCCATATTAAGTATACTACTATACTATACCAACACATTTGTTGATCACCAACAGACAATGAAGAGGGTCAGGCAAACTCCATACCATGGGTTTTAACTAAACAATGTTTAAAAAATTAACTCTTAATAAAGTTCTCACAAATAAAGTTACTCCACAACCCTAATTAGACACACTGACTGGTGTGTTTTTGTATCATACAAATATATTGAAGATCCTTGTTTATGTGTTGAGCTGCAACAATTAATCAATTAGTTGTCAAATATTAAAGTAATTGCCAACTATTTTGATAACCGATTAATCGGTTTGAGTATTTCTTTAAGAAAAAAACAAGTCAAAATTCTCTGATTCCAGCTTCTTCAATGTGAATATTTTCTGGGCTTTGGGAAACACTGATCAACATTTTTCACCATTTCCTGACATTTTATAGACCAAATAACTAATAGATTAATTGAGAAAATAATCTACGGATTAATAACCAATGAAAATAATCATTAGTTGCAGCCATATTTATGTGTATAATATGTATAATGTGTCAAAATTAGTTCAAATTGAAATCATGCATCTATAAGCACAGCTCACACAAAACCACAACCAAAAACAATTACTTTTATTACTATTAAAAAAAACAAGAGTGTTTTTTTGTAACGACGTGAACAACC
This sequence comes from Hozukius guyotensis, assembly GCA_916700995.1. Classification (NCBI taxonomy): domain Eukaryota; kingdom Metazoa; phylum Chordata; class Actinopteri; order Perciformes; family Sebastidae; genus Hozukius; species Hozukius guyotensis. Next base: position 31,099 of record CAKALU010068094.1, read on the forward strand.
AGTGTCCTAGAATTCAGTTGTAACCATGGCAACTTAATCACAGCAAAGGGTTTGGGATTTTTTACCATGACCTAGTCATGTGAAACGCACCAGACCAGTGGCATTACGTAAGGGGGCTGGGCGGGTGGGCTGCCCTGAAGCAGAGCTAGGCCTAGTTTCTGGGGCTGTGAGATGCTCGCTAAGGGGCCTTGGTCTAAAGGATTAAAGACTAATTTCCACGTGTCACACATGATAAGGAATGACTACAATCCTTACACCATGCTAAATCAATTCACTCCCACAAGATATTGTGATTTTCAGGTCGCAGTGGCTGAAGACCAGCATGACTGTTCCACTGTGCCCAACGATTCTTCCTTTTTCCACGTAACCTCACAGTAACCTGCAAATCTGTTTTTAAGAAGTGCTAAAACCTGAACGGGAGAAAAGCGACTGTAGATGAATGTATTTTTGAACAGTATCACAAATCAAGTAAAGTAAAACACTGAACAACACAGGAAATAATCAGCTCTCCTCAGTAATCCGTTTGTGAGCTAAAGTATGTGTGAACACAAAGGCTAGTTAAAGCCTGGGACAAGGATGAGAGCCTTAACCTTTTGTTAAGGGCTACAGGAGGAAATACCACCACACATAAATAAACAGTTAGGGATGGGCCATATGATTGAAATCAATGGTATAACGAAAGGACTGTTTTTTTCATGTTGATGTCCAGTAAACCACAACGTGACCAGAAAAATCAGACGTTTTTCACATCAGACTGCAAAAAACTAGCGGTAATTTAAGTTCACTGTGAATAAAATTACTTTTCTCAATTAGTGTCCCGTAAACTGTTCATAACATAATTTAAAAAATGTTGTTATCAGACAAAAGAATACCATATTAGAATTTTACATTATTATATCATCACAATTTTCTAATGGATGACTGTAATGTCAAATAATGTTCTTGTCAAGAGATATTCACAGACATGTGATAGACATGTGATAGCTAACGGCGACTCTTGCTGGTCATGTTACTTACATTATGACATATGAATGATAACTATGAGATGGTGACGTTTAATAAGATGTTATCAGGGATGGTCATACTTATTTAGTTGTAAATGGTAGCAATGTAATGGGATGTTTGCTCTAAATGTCATTACTATTAGAAATGTATGTATATATATATATATATATATATATATATATTTCCCCTGTGGTCTTATTAGTTTTATTGTTATTCGTGTTTTATTTTTTTGTTTTTGATGTCTTTGTTCTTTGTGATGCAACTTCTTTTGGAAAAACAATAAAAAGTGAATTACTAAAAAAAAAAAGAACAGAAAATGGAGGACCATGCAAAGGCTTCAGTTTCACCTGAAGTTTCCTCTCCAAGTATGTGTGCTAAGATTCTCCTAATCATGATTGAAATAACTGAATACTGCCCATAAGTCTGCAGAGATCATCCCAACACCCATTTGTCATCCAAGCATACACTTCTGACTCATCTCACCTTCATTCTACACCTTCCTTCAAAAACAAAGCAATGAGCATCATGTTCACATTGCACATTCATACTTTGTAAATCTGGAAACTCTGAGTTCAAATGTCAAAGTTCATGAAGAGGGAACAAAGCAATGCTAGTAAGGACTACCACAGAAATGGTTTCATATCAACCTCAATTATTCAGATTATGAGTGGACACTGTATTGAGAGTAGATCCATTAGGAAATTTAAAGCCTACCTGTAGCAGTGGGTGATGCAGGGTGATCTCCAGCTCTGCTAGTCTGTGGGCAGGGTCCTCACATTCCTCATGGATCTCCAGGTCTTCCCGGGGCACCGTGTCCCAGCGGCCACAGTTAGCCGCCAGCTGGTGCACCAGCTCGTACTGGCCAGGTAGTGCCAAGCTGAGCCGTGTTTGTCTCCCATGGGTGAAACAGAGCTTCCGCCTCTTGCAGACAGTGCCCTGGACTCCTTCACAAGCCTCTCCGGCCTCTGGGCCCAGTGGCAGCAGCCTCTCCCCCAGAAGGCAGTTGAGCAGCTGGTATCGGGCAGCACAGTCCTGGCCCAGTACCAGGATGTACGGGGCAGCGCCCACAGTGTTGCGCAGGAACTCTTCCTCATGGCTGGGGAAAGAGATGCAGCTGAGCTGGCCTGGGGGAACAAAAAGAGATATATGATGTTGGGAAGTGGACCTTCTCAGTAACCTTTAGCAACCCTGATTAGTGAGCTTTTTTGGAGCTCAACTTTGTAGGCAGAGATAGTACATTTAATGACACATTATCCTTTGTATCCATCATCAAACAGAGCTCTTCTGTATATTCTGAAATTAATTACATTTTTTAAATCCGATATTATTCCTTGGGCTATTATTTCCTGATCCAGCCCTAAGATGTGGAGCACACACAGAAGAACCAATTCAACCTTATTATTGAAGGTATCAGACATAATCCTCAGTGATGCTGAGTCACAGTCTAAAACAGTTATATAACAAAGAGAGGAGAGGGCAACAATGGCCTACTTTATCTTCATATACAAGTGCATTTCTTTCTAACATATCTTATGTGGTTTTACTGTATCTGTTACTCTAATCTAGCATTCCCCTACTAGTATTTGCCCCTTGACCTAACGTGACACATTAAAGCCTATTGTTTCAGACAGACCTGTGCTTAGCATTTGATCTATGCACAACCTCGACCAAAATATCACATCAAAAACTATTGAATGATCTGTCTGCATCATGTGATGAATTTAGTTTAGCAGGTGAAGAGATGTGTTCAGCTTTGCCCATGAAAGGGCAGCATTATGTTCTCATTTTTTCTGTTGATTTTGACTAATCTTCGGCTTAACGTTGTTCATTCGACATCGAGGAAAATGATTTTGACCTTCTCTGTGTACAGGACACCAGCTCTGATCCAGTGAGCCACTACCGCAGATGTGCCACATTACATTTCATCGGTATACCATCTAGGACTGAGTATTGGCAAGAATCTGGCGATATGATACGGATCATGATACAGGGGTAACAATTCAATATATTGTGATACTGTAAACAAGGCGATATATTGCGATTTTTTTAATTTTAGGAAATCAGAAATAAGCCATTTTAGAATAGGCAAAAAAACAAAACTGCATGGTTTTTGCCCCAAACTGTATGTGATTATCATAAAGTGGGCATGTCTGTAAAGGGGAGACTGGTGGGTACCCATAGAACCCATTTTCATTCACATATCTGGAGGTCATTGGTCAAGGGACCCCTTTGAAAATAGCCATGCCAGTTTTTCCTCCCAAAAATTTAGCGTAGCTTTAGAGCGTTATTTAGCCTCTTCTCGACAAGCTAGTATGACATGGTTGGTACCAATGGATTCATTAGGTTCTCTTCACTCCAACTTTAAAACTGAGCCCGCTACAACCTCCAAAAGATGGAATAGTGGCGGGCCATCGGATTTTTAAGCGGTTAATTTAAAAAATCAATACAGTGTTTTGGAGAATCGATACAGTATTGCACAAAATAATATCACGATACTTATGTGTATCGATATTTTCTTACACCCCTAATATCATCATTCCTGTGTGTTTAAACAATACTCATGAAATGTAATATCAAAGGGGGGGTGGGTATGATCATTTTAAAGTTCGATTCAAAGGTACTAAAATATGTCCACGGTCTAAAAGTAAACATAACCCACACACATGGCACAATTAATGCAAATTAGAAAAATGAGTGTCTGATATCCCAGACTCTCAGCCAGCTAGTGAGTGCAGAGATCTCTGCATATTTGGTGCACTTAGTCTACTCATGCTTTTGGTAGGGGGGGGGCTTAATCTCTTTGGTTTTCCTTAACCCTTATTAATGCATTTCTTTCAGTCTACGTGTTGGTGGAAAAAAATCACTTGGCAGCAGAAACGTGTTAGCTCTTTCTTTTTTTGATACAGAAGTATAACATGGGATGCTTTAAACATGGTTAAACAGTGTGACATCTAGCATGCACCACACAGGGATGTATTCAGGTGCTTGCATGTGTTCAGACCTACCTACCTCTTTCTTTTTGATACAGAAGTATAACATAGGATGCTTTAATCATGGTTAAACCAGTGTGACATCTAGTATGCACCACACAGGGATGTATTCAGGTGCTTGCATGTGTTCAGACCTACCTACCTCTTTCTTTTTGATACAGAAGTATAACATAGGATGCTTTAATCATGGTTAAACCAGTGTGACATCTAGTATGCACCACACAGGGATGTATTCAGGTGCTTGCATGTGTTCAGACCTACCTACCTCTTTCTTTTTGATACAGAAGTATAACATAGGATGCTTTAATCATGGTTAAACCAGTGTGACATCTAGTATGCACCACACAGGGATGTATTCAGGTGCTTGCATGTGTTCAGACCTACCTACCTCTTTCTTTTTGATACAGAAGTATAACATAGGATGCTTTAATCATGGTTAAACCAGTGTGACATCTAGTATGCACCACACAGGGATGTATTCAGGTGCTTGCATGTGTTCAGACCTACCTACCTCTTTCTTTTTGATACAGAAGTATAACATAGGATGCTTTAATCATGGTTAAACCAGTGTGACATCTAGTATGCACCACACAGGGATGTATTCAGGTGCTTGCATGTGTTCAGACCTACCTACCTCTTTCTTTTTGATACAGAAGTATAACATAGGATGCTTTAATCATGGTTAAACCAGTGTGACATCTAGTATGCACCACACAGGGATGTATTCAGGTGCTTGCATGTGTTCAGACCTACCTACCTCTTTCTTTTTGATACAGAAGTATAACATAGGATGCTTTAATCATGGTTAAACAAGTGTGACATCTAGTATGCACCACACAGGGATGTATTCAGGTGCTTGCATGTGTTCAGACCTACCTACCTCTTTCTTTTTGATACAGAAGTATAACATAGGATGCTTTAATCATGGTTAAACCAGTGTGACATCTAGTATGCACCACACAGGGATGTATTCAGGTGCTTGCATGTGTTCAGACCTACCTACCTCTTTCTTTTTGATACAGAAGTATAACATAGGATGCTTTAATCATGGTTAAACCAGTGTGACATCTAGTATGCACCACACAGGGATGTATTCAGGTGCTTGCATGTGTTCAGACCTACCTACCTCTTTCTTTTTGATACAGAAGTATAACATAGGATGCTTTAATCATGGTTAAACCAGTGTGACATCTAGTATGCACCACACAGGGATGTATTCAGGTGCTTGCGTGTGTTCAGACCTACCTGCCTCTTTCTTTTTGATACAGAAGTATAACATAGGATGCTTTATAAACATGGTTAAAGAGTGTGACATCTAGTATGCACCACACAGGGATGTACAGGTGCTTGTGTGTGTGTTCAGACCTACCTGCCTCTTTCTTTTTGATACAGAAGTATAACATAGGATGCTTTAAACATGGTTAAACAGTGTGACATCTAGTATGCACCACACAGGGATGTATTCCGGTGCTTGCTGTGTGTGTTTTCAGACCTACCTGCCTCAAAAGAAGCTGATTCCGAGCTCATGGTCGATGCACAAGCATTGCTGTAATTTTGCCTTATTTCCCTGAAGAAGGCATTAGTCTCCTTCAGGTTCTTCTTGAGCTGTATGGTGTGTTTGTTGTAGCTGTTAAATGTCCTCATCAGTTCCCGAGCTAAAGGAGTCATTTTCTGTTGTTGTTGTTGTTGTTGTACATTTCCCTCCATGGCCAACAGGTTGAGCTGCAGTCTTCTCCTGTGTTGTGATTTATTATAAGGATGAACAGGTGCCAATAAACACACCAAATTGAATGTCCTGTTATCACACCTTTTTTTTCTTTTGCGTGCTAGTTAGTTAGTAGTCACGTTTGTCCACCCACCTACTAGGTTAAATAACTCCTTCACTTGTAGTCAACATGAACATTAGTGTATTAATAGCAATAACACAAACGTATTATGCATTGCTCATCATTAACAAACTATTAACACGTGTATGCAACATAAATCATTCTGTTTCAGTAGTGTACAAGAGATTATATATTGTATAGTTGTTTATTTTTTTGATTTTATGTTATTTATTATGTTAGATTCTGGAAAAAAAAAAACTATCTTAAACTCAGTCAAATATGCAGTCCCTGCTGTGTTTTGTGTCAGTGAATATAAAGGCTAGGCATTAATAGCTTGTGTTGTTATGATGTTGAAGCTGACTAGCTTAATGCTGAGCCACGCGTGCAAGATGACATTAACGTTGCTGTTGACTACAGATTTTAAAGGTTTTAACGGTTAACAACGATTTTAACGGTTAAGCTGACAACGATTTTAACGATTTTAACGGTTAAGCTAACAAAAGTAACCGCTATTTCAGCATCTTTCTAGTTAACTCTGACTGTCTGCGAACAGAGGAGTGTCTTAAAAACAAAGGATATCAACACCACAGTGATGTGTTGCCGACTAATGTGCTAAATAAAGTGAGTTTTTGGTCCAGATAACAGTGAGTTAGCTGCTGCTGCTGCTGTTAGCCTGAAGACATCTCCCGCTCCAGTCCGTCCTCTTCTTGGCCTGGCACAGCACACATAGCTGGTTAACTCCACGATAACAGTCCAGGAAACAGTTTCACAGACATACAAGCTCCGTGTTTTAAAAGAGAGGGGTCCAAACTGTGATAGTTGCGTCTAAAATGACAAAGATGTTGTTGTTTTCCTGGTGAAGCTCCGTGAGGAAAAAGATCTTCCTAAACTGGCTCTGGGCCGGAGGAGCCAGCGGACATCTTCACCCTGGAGAGCGACGGAGACACTACTAACTAAAGGCTTTCTCTTTCTCTATCGGTGGTGGTGGTGGTGAGGAAGAAGAGGAGAGTCTGGTGGTGGTGGTGGTGGTGCAGGTCGAGGTGTGTCCGGTGTCCGGTTGGACCGACTCACAGAGCTGCGACCAAGCAATCAAATCACTGTAAAACAGAAAGTTGACAGAAGCTGAGTTTAGGGAGAGGAAAGGGGCGGGGTTCGGGATGACGCAGTGCACTCTGGGAAATGTAGGAATATTGGTTTTGGCCCAGTACCAGGATGGTACTTACTACCAGGATGGTACTGGGCCAAAACCAGTCCAATACTGTCCAGTATGATGTGGATGGATCACTTTGTGGTTCATGTGTTTCAGTAAGTGTGATGTCACTGTTTCCAATGGCAAAATAAATAACCAGACTATACAAGGAGCCTATATGGTAGCCTAAATCCGCCAGGAAAAGAAAAACAAATAGATAGAAATACTCATGGTAGGGTCAATAGTATGAGATAGACATTTGTGAGACAGTATATAATACATAACATATATATTTATATATATATTAAAATCTAATTTAAATTTTTCCTTTAATTTCATTTCCAAATTTATTTCGAACATGTAGAATACAAAAAAAAGAAAGAAAAAGATAATGATCATACCAACAAGTGGACAGCCAGAAAGAAGTAGCATTAACATACAATGGAAAGCATAAGAAAAAGAAATTGTCAAACACTTGGAGGAGGAGTCAGTGGTGGTGGTGGTGGTGTTGCAGGGCGAGGTGTGTCCGGTGTCCGGTGGACCGACTCACATAGCTGCGACCAAGCAATCAAATCGCTGTAAAACAGAAAGTTGGCACAAGCAGAGTTTAGGGAGAGGAAAGGGATGACGCACTGCACTTTGGGAAATGTAGGAATATTGGTTTTTGGTTAATCAATACTGTCCAGTATGATGTGGATGGATCACTTTGTAGTTAAGTGCAATGTCACTGTTACATACATATATTTATACCCTTCTACTTATAGGAATGCTATCCTAAAAAAATGTGTTTTCAAAAGTTTTTTAAAAGTGGATACAGAGTTAGATGATCGTATCTCTATAGGAAGTGCATTCCAGAGTTTGGGAGCCCTGACAGCAAAAGCCTGATCGCCTCTTGTCAGTATGTGGATAAGATAAGATATTCCTTTATTAGTCCCGCAGTGGGGAAATTTGCAGTGTACAGCAGCAAAGGGGATAGTGCAAAAAAACAAGATGCATCAGCTAACACAGTAAAAAAAGAGCTAAACAAAGTGTAACAAAATATGAACCATTTAATTAGAAGGAAGTATAAAAATAGGAGCAATATATACAGTATTGACAATAAACAGACTATTAACAAAATTGCACAAATGGAAAATGATATTGCACAGTGAGAATTAAATGAAATTCCACCTGAAAATATCAGGTTATTGTCATTGTTATTGTTTTTTGGTGTGTAAGTGGTCTACTGGGAGCAGTGCTGGTTGTGGATTCTGACAGCTGTGTGTTTCAGTAAAGTGCAATGTCACTGTTTCCAATGGCAAAATAAAAATGACCAGACTATACAAGGAACCAATTTGGTAGCCCAAATCCGCTAGGAAAAGAAAAAAAAATAGATGTTATAATGACAAAAATAGAAATACTAGGTCAATATTATGAGATATGACATTTGCGAGACAGTATATATAATATAATATATAACATATATATATATATATATATATATACATATAGATATATATTAAAATCTAATTTATATTTTTCATTTCATTTCATTTCAAAATTTATTTCGAACATGTAGAATACAAAAAAATAAAAAATAAAGCAAAAGAGAAAGAAGTAGTATTTACATACAATGAAAAGCATAAGAAAAAGAAATTGACAAACACTTGATGCCTTGATTTACATATTCGATTGATTTTTTTAAAAATCAATCAATTTGACTTAATATCACATTATTATTTTTTCTGACAGTTGTGATTTATGATTAGATCAGATTAGATTTAACGTTATTGTCATCGCACACAGTATATTTACCAGTACAAGCCAAACAGTAACAAAAGTGCTAATAGAGATATACTGTATAATGATACACTAATTAACAGAATGTATAATAGACCAGTGGTGTAGTGATAAAAAGAAGGGGACCTGTGATATATAAAAACATTTTTATTTTTTTTAAACTATACAAAATGTAAGGTAGCTATGATGGTGGTCAATATATAACTTTGACATGCACTGTATGAATAGAAACTAATAAATAGTATGTGCAGAATGGTCTGGTGTTGTATGTTATATACATTATGAGCAATAATGTAATATGTACAATGTAAGAAAGACAATATATAGGCTAAAGCATTGTCAGCATTAAATACAATCAGTTGGATATAACTAACGGGGAGTGCAAATACAGAAGGCAATGAGCCAGGAGTATCAGCATCAAAGTTGGACTTAGTATCTCATAATTTTGACTTAGAAAGATAAAGATGCACACCACCGATTTTACACACGAAGATCAGCTTACTTTTCACGGAGAGAGTACTACTCAGCCTGTGAAAACAGTAGTAAAATGTCTTCTGTAGCTCTGGAGGATGGAACAAAAGACACTGTTTAGTTGCATTATGGGAAATACAGTGTTTTTGGAGCTTGACCCTTACTAAAGACCGTCAGAATGTGCCCCTTTAAGATTTTGATTTAGTATCCCTTAATTCTTATTCACTATCTCATATTTTTAACTTTTTCTTTTTTGGTTTTTTTTCTGAAATAATGGGCTTCCATTAGGGGACAAAGAATGCTAGTATCATCTGTACTCTTGAATTACTAATTAGTTCCCTGAAATGACTAATTCGTTAGCACATATTATTAATTCCAGTGTATGAACATGTATGGAAAAGGAACAAGAGACGTCCTTCTTGTCGGTTATATACACCATCAGCATGTAAATGTAATTTCTGTGGCTAATTGTGGCCCAAAGAAGACTGACCATGTGCAGTGGAGGAAATCTAGTGCTCTGTTTTCCCCACAGAATACAGTGTACTTGTTGATCCACTTCACCTTCTCTAACCCTAAAACCTTTTGGTTTTATATAAAATACACATATTTTCACATATATCAATCTACTTGACAAACATTTGTTCAGCAAAGTACATTTTGAGGTAGAATGTTTTGGACATGCTACTAATGAGCCCCCTCTTCTGGCCAACATACTGAATTACATAAACAACACCTTAAATGTGTTGCCTACTTTTGAATAGTCGTTGATTTCATTTTTTTCTTCTAGTCTAGGTGCTATTCTTTTCTAAGTCTTATCTTTCCAAAATTAAGTGTGAATTTAATTGCTGCAGCCAATTGGCTCTAAGTATTAAATCTGCTCATCCTGTCCTGACCGAGGAACACTCACCAGCTGTGTCTGAACTAATATTGAACTCTACATAGGATATTAAACACGGAACATACTAGAATATGCGTATTATTAGTATGTAGTAGGAAAACCTGGAACAGAGACACAATAAGAGACTTGAAATGCACCCACTGGTGGTTTGAGGATTTCTGCCACCCATATTCTTGTAATTGATGACTGCATGCTGACCTCTAGTGGCCTACACCTGTAATGACACCACTAATCCAACCTCGTGCTCTTTCCTATAAATTATTTCTCTCAGTTCACTTAGTCCAGACTGCCTAACTAGGCCAAGTTGACCAAATGGTTGAACACACATATTCTAGCTCCATGAAGTCAGCTAGGATTTGAAATGCATTTTCTCTGCAACCCATAGGATATGTAATAATCTAGGCATTTTATTCTCACCAATTTTATCAATGGATTATAAAACATGGCTAATTATTGTTATTATTATTAATTATTATTATTATTAACAGGGTGTTGGTCTTCTGTGTAAACTAAAATACCTAATAAGTATTTTCACATGATGATACCAATTATCTCTGTGAAGGACTGCAGAGTCATTGCATGCAACTGTAACTGTTAATCCAGCCGCTCTTAGTCCTGTAGATGGTTGGAAAAGGAAGCACCGGTTCATTAACCTTTTTTAGTTTTTAGTTTTTTTAGAGTAGATAATTCAGGAAAAAGGCCACAATAATTGCACATCATTAGAGTGTGTCAAACGTTCAATAGCCAGTAAACACATTAATAATGTCAAAATGATCAACAAGTTAATATTAGTATATCTCAGTAGTATAGTTGTCTCCTATTCAGTTTAGTGTTATAATTACAGTATAGCGGTGGATCCTTTACTTATGCAAAAGTAACAATACTGCAATGTACAAATACTCTGTTACAGGTAAAAGTCCTGCTTTGAGTACCTAAGCAAAATTTACTTAAAGCTTCAAAAGTAAAAGTACTCACAATGCACATAAATTGTCCTTGTGAATGCTATACTATTATATATTGTATTGTTATCACTGTTAACCTGTAAAGTAACTAGTAACTACAAAGCTGGAGTGGAAGTAGAAACTAGCATGAAAGAGAATAGAAAGTAAAAGTAAAGTACAAGTAGCTCAGATCTTTATCTAAGTATACAGTACATGAGTGGACTAAACTACAGTACACCACTGGTTACATTTGTGGTGCGCTTGTTGAAGATGTCAGTGCACACCGATTGTGAGAGCAGTCACACAAAAACTGTGATCTGCATTTAATTGTGTTTTTATTTGGCTTACCACCAACACTATTACTACTGCTACTACTACTACTACTACTAGCCTTCTATTAGGCTACAAGTACTACTACCACTGCAGCTATCCGCCTTATACTACTACTGCTATTAATGTTGCAGTCTGCTGCTACTATTACACTGTGACGCACCATTGAACTAAAATTCGGTTTTGGTTTAGAGCAGGGCTGCCCAAAGTGAGGCCCGAGGGCCAAAGTTGGCCCGCCATCAGGTTTGATTTGGTCCGCCAGATGTTAGCAAATTCTTTTTTTTTATTAAAAGACCCAACCGACTTTACTGTCTTTTGGAGGCCGTACCAGGCTCGGGTTTATGGTTAGAAGATAGTGGCATCATATGAAACTAGAAAACCTAAGGACTCCATTATACCAATCATGTCATGTTAGCTTGTCAGGAAGGAGGCTAACACTCTAAAGTTGGGCTAAATTTTGGTGGGGAAAAACTGGCATGGCCATTTGTCAAGGGGTTCCTTGACCTCTGACCTCAAGATATGTGACTGAAAATGGGTTCTATGGGTACCTACGAGTCTCCCCTTTACAGACATGCCCACTTTATAATAATCCTATGCAGTTTTAGGGAAAACCATGCAGTTTTTTGAATGCAGTATACATGTGTTATTTTTGACTATTCTAAAAATGGTGTATTTTAATATTTCTACATACTGGGGTCCCTAAACAGTCTTTGAAATGCATAAATTGCATAAATGAGCCCAACTGTATTCAGCAGGTGGGTTTTAAAGGGCTAACTATATAAAACATATTCAATTAAGGGAACTTGGGATCCTAGTACCGTTTTGCATCATAACAATACAATACAATATAATAGGTGTTTAATTTTGGCCC
>CAKALU010068094.1:43418-82425 GCA_916700995.1 Hozukius guyotensis
AGACCTTCGTCTGGTCTGCTAACATTACTGCCAAGCAGCTGAAATATAGAGTGATATTGTGGTTTTAGCTGACGTGTGTCTCCTCACTGTTTTGAGCGATGCTCGTTCATGTCTATTTAGAGCGAGCAAGCGCGAGCCCGACGCTGACTTTCGTTGACTTCACAGCCACAGATGTCGCTGTTAACAAGCATTTCTGAAAGTTACAAATAGTCCCTTTAACAGTCTTGGAAATGCATAAATTGCATAAATGAGCCCAATTGTATTCAGCAGGTGGGTTTTAAAGGGCTAACTATGTAAAATCTATTCAATTAAGGGAACTTGGGATCCTAGTACCGTTTTGCATCATAACAATACAATACAATATAATAGGTGTTTAATTTTGGCCCGTGGCCCTCCATTGAGTTCCAGTTTTGGCCCTCCAAGGGAAAAAGTTTGGGCACCCTTGGTTTAGAGGTTTGAAACCATAATGAAAAAAGATACATTACCAAGAAAGTAAAACAAAGAAAGAAACAAACGAACTGCCCTCAATCTATGATCTTTACACCTCCCGGCACCGCCTGGCGAACAGATGAAGCGCTCCTCTGTGTAGCTGACACCGCCCCCCTCCACTATTAGACGTGTCCGGCTGCCTGCTGCTGCACGCTGCTGTTCTGTGTACCTGCTGCTGCTACAGAGGAGACAAGACACACTTTAGCTTTCTGTTTTCAACATCTATAGTTGGAGAAATCTAGAGTTCATATTCAGACTTTTATCTGAGTTATACTTGAGGATCTTTTGGGAGCAACTTGCTCCAACAACGACAGAGCTGAAGAGAGGAATGAACTTTAAAAAACCTCCATAAAGACACCACCGTTGAGTCTGGATGGAGGGCTTAAATGTTGCCCGGCTCTCGTCACACCGCAGGCCGTCTGTAGGTGCAGCTTCACCGGGAGAAAAAGCTCCGTCCTCCCAGGTGACCACCGTGAAGAGACAAGCCGTGAAGAGACACCACCACAAACACAACCTGAAGCACAGGTACGAGTTCCTGGAGACCCTGGGCAAAGGGACCTATGGCAAAGTGAAGAAGGCCAAGGAAAGATCTGGTAGACTGGTAAGGACTGATATTATTAACCTTTATTTTATCACCATTATATGTGAGCCATATGTACACATGAGAGCCACATGTACAGACAGTAAGCTGTGTGTTTGCTCTACTGTGCTATCAGCCACCTGTTGTTTAGAGATAGAGAGCTATTATTAGGACTGCCTGCACACACAGGTACTCTACTTTTTAATTAAGGGGGTATTATTTACTATACAACTTCAAGTTCTCCCTGTTAATAATTTTATTTAACAATGGTGAGCCATATTACTGAATTAAAATAGATCAGTGTGCAGATCTTTGTTAGTTCACAGCTTAAGTTTGCTTCAGTGTTTGTTTTAGTGGGGGTTGCTCTTAGGTTGTCTGAACACTGTGTGCATTTTGATAACATCACTGAAGAAGCTGTTTTTTTTTTGTTTGTTTTTTAAACTACTTGTGAATTACTACCCACAAATAATAATCTATTATAGCATTTTATTCTCGCCAACTGTGTCAGTGGGTTATAAAACATGTGGTTAACACTCTTATTGCTAACCGGGTTGGAAAGTACTCTGTCAGTCATCTTTGTAAACTAAATTAAAATGATACATAACACTCATAATTACAGATAGATAGATGGATGGATGGATAGACAGATGGATAGATGGATAGATGTACTTTATTGATCCCAAATTGGGAAATTCTTGTGTTACAGCAGCAGGTTAGGTAAATATACAATAAATATACATATCAACACTAGAGATAATATCTATAGTATACACAATATAAAGAATATATTAAAATACACTATAAATATACCAGACTACTACAACTAGCTTAGAAAATAATAAACATAGAATAGTTATAGATGGATAGATGGATGTACTTTATTGATTCCAAATTGGGAAATGCTTGTGTTACAGCAGCAGGTTATCTAGACAATGCACAGGAACAGTAAATATACAATAAATATACATATCAACACTAGAGATAATATCTATAGTATATACAATATAAAGAATATATTAGAATACACTATAAATATACCAGACTACTACAACTAGCTTAGAAAATAATGAACATAGAATAACAATAACATACTATATATATAATAGCAAAGTGTGCAGTGACATACTAAATATTAGAAAAATGTGCAAGTTACAATTTTTCTTTAAAATAAAATTAAATGAGGTAGTAAAACAATGTGCAAATTCCACATGTTCAAGATTATTACAGGACTAAAATAGGATGGCGTGTGGTTATACCAGTTATCACATAGCTGTCCCTGTGTCTGAGGCACACCTAATACCTTCACAAGTTGTTTGTGGTGTATTCAAGTAGGTCCTTTGACAACTAAATAGTGTGAGATCATCCTACAAAGGCTGAAGCCAAAATATCTCACCGTCACCCCACATGACGCCTCCTATTGGCATAAAGAGAATAAAGGAAAGGCGTTTTGTTGGAAAGACTGAGGGACTTTATCTCAGCAGGAAGTTTTAAACCGGAAAGTTAGGTAACTTTCTTTCTGAGGGAAAAGGGAGAGGGGGAATTTCAACTAGCCTTTCAGGTGGAGTGACTGAAGAGGAAATGGGTGGTATTTAAAACACACTGGACGGAGATAAACCTTTTAAAAGGGAAACAGAGGAGTTGGCAAACAAATGGAAATGTCTTTAGTTGAAAGATGATATTTCTCTGGTGTAACCTAATAAGAATGTTTTTTTAGGGCTGTCAAGCGATTAAAATATTTAATCGTATGATTGTCCATAGTTGATCGTGATTAATCGCAAATTAATAAAAAAACATTATCTGTTCAAAATGTACCTTAAAGAGAGATTTGTCAAGTATTTAATACTTTTATCAAAACCCTCACAGGTACTGCATTTAGTATAAAAAATATGCTCAAATCATAACATGGCAAACTGAAACCCAACAGACAACAACAGCTGTCAGTGTGTCAGTGTGCTGACTTGACTATGACTTGTCCCAAACTGCATGTGATTATCATAAAGTGGGCATGTCTGTAAAGGGGAGACTCGTGGGTACCCATAGAACCCATTTACATTCACATATCTTGAGGTCAGAGGTCAAGGGACCCCTTTGAAAATGACCATGGCAGTTTTTCCTTGGCAAAATTTAGCGCAAGTTTGGAGCTTTATTTAACCTCAAGCTAGTATGACATTCCTTAGGTTTTCTAGTTTCATATGAAGCCAGTGTCTTCACTCCAGCTTTAAAGTGAGCCCACTACAACTTCTGAAAGATCGATTGCGTTAATGCGTTAAAGAAATTAGTGGCGTTAAAATTAATTTGCGTTAATTTATATCCTTAAATGTCCACAAATGGATGATGTACCAGTCTATATGAATGATGGTAGACTAAACACCTGACTATGATGCAATAAAATGTAACTACACCACAAACTACAGCCAATAAAAGGGTCATAAAGGGGAATCAACACTTTCTAAAGCAGTTTCAATGAAAACGAAACACTATGACCTTCATGAAGGTTTACTGCAGGGCTCTCGTATTAGAAGGCATTCAGTTTACCGAGTCTTACTTAATAAAATGGCAACTGAGTGTTTGTTTGTGTACATAACAAACTGTGTTCTACACTTGATAATTAGCATTCTGTTAGATCTTTTTTTGGTTTGTTTCCATAACGTAATCCAACATTTAGGTGCAGGCAGACACCTTCAGATATAATGACTCATCAAAATAACAAAAACACAGATACTCGACCTAGACGTGAACTGCCTTACCAGTTGGTCTGACTCAGCAGCCGAGTTATTTTTATCGGAGATGCTCTTTGTTAAGAGCTCATAGTTGTTATGAGTGAAAGCGCTTGTAAGTCAAGGAAGTAAGAGTCAGGAATTCCCCCTCTGTACCTGCAGTAAACAGGTAGTGATACAAGTTCACCCTTGTCTACACAGCGATCTCTACTCCCTCCTACACTGTCTGTCACGACATGCTGCTGCCGCACTTTGCTTTTATAGGATATGAGTTGGTGTCTGAAATTTGTCCCTGCGGGCAGCTTCCTGGTCGTCACGCTTCAAACCCCCATGTTCAAATGTCAAAATACTGATTAGCCCAAATGTATGTTTTGAATTCAGTACGGCTCAAACAGCAGTTAGCAGAATGGAAACAGGAGAAACATTCATTTGCTTTGTTTTTTATCTACCTACCCTTTAGTATTGACAACACAATGGACAAAGATATGTAATTTGACACGGGGAATGACACCACACAAAGGATGGCCTCATCGCGTGTGTGTTGTGGCACTACAGCTGTTCCCATTATCTACATTCATATGTTTGGTTACATAACCCATTTAGGTGGGGGGTTTCAGCACAGACCCATAGAAATAGTATGGATAGACCTCACAGTCGGTGGTGCATGACATGTATTCTGTATGTGTGTCTGCAATTATGTACCTTGATTGGGTTGCACCAGCTATCCATAGGTCATATCATATATATATATATCATAGATCCATTATTAAGTTTTTGGGGAAAGTCCTTCCTAAGTTTTTAGTAGCACCTAGCGAGTTTCAAACTAGTGATTTACTAAATTTGGTTGCACCTGCACCATTAAAACTTGAGAAATGTTAGTGAGTAAAGACTTGTGTAAAGTGTTAATCGGTTGCCAGGAAAGATCAGTAGTAAGGCTGCAACCATTGATTACCTTTATTATCAAATATTTTGGTCTATAAAATGTCCAAAAAACCCCACAAATTTTAAGCTGAAAGATATTCAATTTACTATCTCAAAGGCAAAGAAAAGCAGAAAGTACTCATAAGTGAAAACCTGGAACTAGGAAATGTTTGGCACTTTTGCTAAAAAAAATTGACTTAAAGGTAGGGTCGGTGATCTTGAGAAACTAGCAGAAGTACACTAGATTTTAAAAATGATCCAACCAAAAATCCAACTCTTTTCCAATGAAATTAGCTGGCAGTACTAGCTGCTAACTATGAAACGGGTTACATATCAGCAAGCTAACGTTAGCTTCGTCAGTAGGTTCAGGTAGCTACGCAAAAGTAACACCTGAAAGTGGTGTTAAATATCAAATATTTCAACCTCAGTGCCTATTGCGTGGAACAAACTGACAGTAAAACAGACCATACACACACACACGGATAACCGCACCGGGGTGTGAACTCATCATGAGTGTGAGTTCAGCCCGTCTGACGGCTATGCAAACAAACGCAGGAAGCCACAGTTCCCAGAATCAGGAAAAAGGTCTGTGTGGTGCGAATACCGCGCTGACCCGGAGGAGCATCGATGCCAGACAGTGACTCATGACAGGAGACAGTTGTGTGATGAACTGATATGAGAAGACGCTGCTTTACTCACTTCCCCTGTGTCTGTAGCCTCGGGGCTTAGAAAGGAGAGGAAACAAGGACACCCCACCACCACAACTAGAGCCCATCTAGTGCCTCATGACACCCTTCAACATTGGGGCAGATTGATGACGCACTCAGTGCACAGAGGAATCTCAGGCATCTGACCCTCAAATAGACAAACGCAACATAAAGACATGTATACAGACTTGTCCAAAGCCTGTATGTGAAAGGTCCCCAACAGATACTATTCAGATTTAAATTTCCTTATTCTACGAGTCTCGCAGACATAACAGCAAACAATTCTTTACAGCAGACAATAGATTTCTTTACAGTTGACAATAGATGTCTTTACAGAAGACAATACTTGACCCGGCGTTCCCTCAACACGGCAGAGTTTTCGGTTCACTGCCCATTTGTTCCTCTCAGAGGTTGACAAGATTCAGATGGAAGGCAATTAACTTATTTTTTAATGTTTTCTTACCTTGTTCCACTAAATAGACAGGCCTAATCTAGTCAGTATATTCATTTATTGAGCTGTATTGCAACAGCAGTGCAGCTGCTCACCATTGTATTCATGTTTTCTTTGTCATGAAAGCGAGATTATGTAACTCTTGAAACAATAAACACATTCTTGTTCTTTACAAATAAAAAGGTGAATTCATAAGAAAATAAAACACACCCTTACTGAGTTCAATACAATCAGGTTTTGTTTTTTGCTGCTACAGCCTTACTTGGTCTGGTATGACCAGTAGCTTATGGTGGCTAATGTTGGCAAACTGTGGAAAATAAATATTGCTGTGTTACTGACAATATAGAGTTGGTTTACTGACTTATAAAGAATCATCTCAACTCATTCTCCTGTTGCATTGAGTTTTAATATTTACAATTGTCCTGCAATTTTTCACTTGTGGCCACAGTGGCTCTGTTCGTTAAACGATACACTCTCGCTTTAAAGGAACTATTTGATAGGGATGCACCGATACTGGATCGGATATCGGGCCGATACTGACTCAAATAGCTGAATCAGATATCGGTGACAATGGGGCCGATCTATTCAATTCAATTCTGTGTTTATATACTATATACGTTATATACTAGAATTTGAATTCCTGTTTAAGTTTTGACCAACTTGTTGCTGCATTAAAAAGGTTTACACTTGAATTGTAATTCCTGTTCATTTTTAAGATTTTCTTTTTGCCAAGTTATTGGTGTACGATTCACTAAATTTATATTTATGTATTTATTTGTTAAATTTTGTTTTACAAAGTAAGGAAAGTGATGTTTAAGTCAAGCCTGATGTTGCCTTACACATAAAAGAATGATCCCAGTCACTTCCACACAGTGAGGCATACAGCTTATTATTTAAACACTGGTATCGGATCATTACTCAGTATCAGCCGATACCCAAAGCCCAGGTATCGCTATCAGTATCGGGACTGAAATAGTCGGATCGGTGCATCCCTACTATTTGACTCTCCTAACAACTGTAAAGCTGTATTATTTTATTGATTAGTCTCTGAAATCAATCTCACTTTTCTAATAATTATGTATAAAGTAAAATACATTTTTCTCTAAAAGTCAAATATTATTTTTCTTTTTTAAGGTTGCCATAAAGTCGATCAGAAAGGACAAGATAAAGGATGAACAAGACCTGGTTCATATTCGCAGAGAAATCGAGATCATGTCCTCACTCTGCCATCCGCACATCATCACCATATACGAAGGTACAGTATTCAAAATGTTGTGCTTTTGTGTGTGTGTTTGGGTTTCATGAATCTCCTACATGTGGCGTGAAAAGTGATACCTGGAAAAAGGCATCTCTCAATCAGTCTCTGTTTGAGATTCAGAGTTTGGTCACGCAAGTCTTTTGTGCTGAAAGCCGATGCTACATGTTACATAAGCGCCGATGCCCCGTCGTACCCCGTCAGCGCTGCAGGATAATGTGCAGAGCCTCGTGTCTTCCAGTGCCCCCTCACGCGTGATGAGATGGTCATCGCTCAGTGTTTGTCCACCTCAGTGCATGTTTGTTTGCAATATATTCACCATGGGGCCCCATTTATCCTAATCAATGCAGACAAGTTATACAATGTGTTATACTGTAAAAGGCTGTGCACAGTCCAGATCATCTTATTTCACTTCCATTTGAGTTGGATATGAAACCTTTTAATAAAAGGATTTTTTTTTTCATCTTTCAGTATTTGAGAACAAGGACAAAATTGTGATTGTGATGGAGTACGCCAGCCGAGGGGACCTGTACGACTACATCTGTGACAAGAGCAACATCTCTGAGCGGGATGCCAGGCACTTCTTCAGACAAATAGTCTCAGCTGTGCACTACTGCCATCAGGTAAGGCAATCTGGCTCAATCCAATGCTTTCTTACAGAACATACAGGAAATATAATCATGGGGAACTTATCAATATGTGTGCATTCATAAGTTGTGAATAAAACAAAAGTTGTAGCTATGGTAGATTATCTCAGCCCTCTTCACGCATGGCTGCTACGTCAAAGCTAATGACGCAGAGCTCCACTCAGACTAGCTGCTCCGCTCGCTGCTGTTGTTTTTTTTCCAGGGCAGTGGCACCCCCAAAGTTACATAATGGGCATTATTCACTGTGAGCCTGTTGATCTGAATAGGGAGGCTGTGAGCACGATGCAGGGGGAAATGAACAGTTGGTCTTTAGAGAGCTAGCGTCAGGGCTAAAGGCCAGCCGTCCCAACACACACACTCTTAATGAGGGTGTGATGGAACAGAAGGGCTCTACACACGCACACACACACACAATCAGTTGTTGCTGTGTAATTACGAACATTTACAGCACACTATATTTTAGTGTAGCTGTTCAGCACTTTGCAGAGCCTGTCTAAATGTTTGCTGGACAGTGTTTGAAGAATGAATTGCCCTGTCATGTTCTGTATTAACCATCTGTTTTATTTCACTTTTATTGAGTGCATAAGTCTTGTTAAATATTTAATTTTCCACGTTCAAACTAGTCAGGAAAAGGCCATCTAAACACTTAATCGGTTATGTATGGTACAGTGATGAATTCTAAAGAACAGCACGCAATAGTTTCTTCATGACTGCATCTCAACAATAAATGAATAACACGTAACGTTACACAACCTATAAACAATGTATGCGTTGCTACAAGCAGTGCCCATACGTAAGAAGTAGTTGATGTGCATGTTTGAAAGCAAAACACATTCAAACTGTGCTCGAGTCAAAGGCATGCCCCCCTACTGAGTGGAGGACAATGAGGCATAGCTGACGTTCCAGAAAAAAAATCTTCACTCAGAAAAGAATGTGTTCTGACCCAGTAAAGACTAATCCTTTTATATAATATAGACAACCTCCAGTAAACTGATGTATCATGGCCTGGGTGGAGACATTGTCATTGTAAAAATTATTGTTATGTAAAAAACTTTTTTTTTGTCCCCTCTTAGAATGGAATAGTACACCGGGACCTGAAACTGGAGAATATTTTACTAGATGGCAACGGCAATGTGAAGGTATGCATATGGGACATGTTCCAACACACACATTCACACACAGGGCTCATGGGCATAAAAGTAGGGCTGTCACGGTGAAGGAATTACCCCTGTGGTGATAATGATTGGCTTAGCAGCGCGATATGTGATATTATTGCCCCCTTTGTTTTTTGCAAATTACTTAATTTATCCTGATATTAGTGCAATATAAATAAGCTTTATCGTTAGGCTATTATTAGGTATATTGTTGCTTTTTAAATGACAAAGATGACCGCAGTAAAAATGTCGGCACAAGGTTACTTAAAGTTGAACATTTTTCAACTCTCAGCAACCAGATAAAAACACCAAACATGCAGCACTCAGCGCAGAATAGAAGCTCAGTGCCGCGTCATGCTGCTGCCGTTTGTAGGATAGTAAATAGTAGTATAAGAAAAAATAAATAAATAGTATTGCAAAGGGACATAGCAGTTGTGGCGGTTGCTTGCCATCTTCTACGGTTGGCTTGTGCATAGCTCAGTATTGCAATATTGCAGTTATTGCAACAGCCCTACATAAAAGTCTGCAGTTTTAGGGTATTTGATTTTTGTAAGGTTTGCAGATTGTGGTTATTGCAAAAGTAATATGAAACACGTCTCACTTCATCATCTTGTCCTATTAGACATTTGAAATTGTCATAATTAGCATATGAATTATTGAGTTATGGCCAAAAACGTGTTTTGTGAGGTCAAAGTGACCGTATTGTTTGACCTTTTGACCACCAAATTCTAATTAGTTCATCATGAGTCCAAGTGGATGTCTGTGCCAGATGTAATACAATTCCCTCCAGGCATTCCTTAGATATCGCTTTCTTGAGAATGGGACAGACGTGAGGTCACAGTGACCTTTGACCACCAAAATTGTATTAGTTCATCTTGAGTCCAAGTGGAAAATTGCGCCAAATTTGAAGAATTCCCTCCAGGCGTTCCTGAGATAATAGGTTCACGAGAATAGGACGGACGGACGGACGGACGGACGGATGGACAACCCAAAAACATAATGTCTTGAACCACGGCTGTTGCCGGCGCAGAGACACAAAAATGAACATGTTTAATATTTGACAGATTCATTAGTTCTTGCACAAGTTCTTGTGAGGTCACAGTGATTCACCATTCAATCTTTAAGATCAGAGTAGTACGTGTTATGAATAATCAATGACTTATAGTGATGCATCATGGAATCTTTAGTTCTTCTTTACGGTAATCTGATGATGATACATACATTACAACAGATCTGACTGTTACTCAGCTTGACGTCTACTTCTTTCTCTTGCAGATCGCAGACTTCGGGCTGTCCAACCTCTACCATGGTGATCAGTTTCTTCAAACATTTTGCGGCAGCCCTCTCTATGCTTCCCCAGAGATTGTCAATGGACGGCCATACCGCGGGCCAGAGGTGGACACTTGGTCTCTTGGTGTGCTGTTGTACACGGTGGTTCATGGCACCATGCCATTTGATGGAAACAACCACAAGGCATTGGTCCAACAGATAAGCACCGGAAACTACCATAAACCCAAGAACCCCTCTGGTGAGTCTTTACGCTCAACTTTTCTTTGAAACATTATGTTGGTGTGTATACTTTGTTTTACTTTATAATGATGTTGCAGTTGAACACAAAAATGAACATGTTTTTGTTCTCCATTGTGTTTTCTCAGATGCATGTGGGCTTATCCGTTGGATGCTGATGGTAAATCCTGAGCGCAGAGCCACAATAGAGGAGATTGCAGGACACTGGTGGCTCAACTGGGGCTACCAGCAGCCATTACTGGCCGAGACAAAGAGCAGTCCAGTAGTGGAGCAGACCGCTTCACCAGCCTCTCCGTCGACATCACACCCTGCAGGGCTGGCTAGTGTTGCTAGCTGGCTGCGTCGTACATCCAGGCCTCTACTGGAGAACGGCTCCAAGATGCGCTGCCTGCTCCGCTCACAGGGCAGTGGAGGTGGAGGGGATGTAGTCCGGCAGCGATCTCTGCGAAGGTCACGAAAGGAAAACAACGTCTCCCAGACCATTCATGAAGTGAGCACAGACAGTCGCCCCTCTAAGGGTATTTTAAAGAGACGCAACAGTGTGAAGCAGAAGGCAATGACTGAAACCCCTGCGGTAGTTTCAGTAGAGCCACAGAACATTTTGGGTTTGTCTGCACCAGCTAATGCTCCTTCAGCTGCACTGCTGCCTCGCAAAGGTATCCTAAAGAAGCCCACAGAGCAAGAGTCGGGGTACTACTCCTCCTCTCCCGAGAACAGTGACTCTGGCTGGCCACCACAAGCTAAAGAGTGCCCTTCAGCACCAACCCATAGGAAAGGCATCTTGAAGCGCAATGGAAAGTTCTCCTCAGCTGGGCTGCAGGAGTTTGGCTCCTTGGACCAGCTAGCAGCTTCTCTACCTCGCGAAGGCGCCAGGTCGAGACCGAGTGGGGCCATCAGCGAGGACAGCATACTGTCTTCTGAGTCCTTTGACCAGCTGGATCTGCCAGACCGTGTGGGCGCTCCAATACAAATAAATAAACCAGCCAAGGCTAACATGAGAGGAAGTGTGTCTGCCGACAACCTGCTGGACATCGAAGAAGACGGGATCCTTGGGGACGGGTCGCTGAGGACCTGGAACTGCTACAAGTCTGGAGCGGCTGACAGTGCCTTTTCAATCACAGACTGTGATAACGTAACAGAAGCTTACAAACAGGCTCTGGTTATACGAGGCTCTGCAGAAAGCTGAAGACCCGTAATTAATGAAGGACACTGACTAAAGACTTGTTTTTCATTCCAGATTTTTAACTGAGGACATGAGAGCCAAAGTGCATTAAGTGAAATTACCAGCACACTGTAGTGATGATCATTGTTGGATAACTTCAGGAACTGCACAGTACCAAAAAGGCAGGAGGCTTCTTGTTAAATGTCAGATTATATTTTAGATGGTGATAGATAAATGTGTTTTATGAAGAGCTTGTAATTTGAATTTGAGTAAACAGGCTAAAAACAACCAGATAGCACAGTATTTTACAAAAATGATGCTGCAGTTGAAAATTTCAAAGCTCCTCAGGAGAAGAGACTTGTTTTCAACATGAGAACTTACTATCAAAAGCGTAGTTGAGGCAAAAAGTCAAACCTCAAACCAAAACACTGGTCTTCAATGTACTTTTTGACATTGAATACCGTTGTTGAACATTTTGCTCAGTGACAATAAACTAAGAAACTGACATTTACAGTCACAATAGGACTATTGTTTGAATAATGCTTAAGCCAACAAGTCGGTGTCTTTTATTGTCAACAGGACAGTTTGATAAAGTGTTTATGACTTAACAGCTCGTCTGCATTCCAGCAGTGTGATAGCTGATCATCTATAGTTTATCTAGGATAACAGCAATAACAGGTTCATTGTTAGGATGGGTATACTACAGCTTTTACTGTGCTTTAGGATGTGGGAAAAATAACATTTCATGGATACCAAAGAGTAAATATGCTAATGTCATTGGACTTTTTTTTGTTTATCTTCATTAAACGCACCAGCAAAAAGTGCCAAGAGGATGTTTGTTTGTAATGGGGACTTCAGCTCTCAAAGAGTGTTTGTTTTTTTGTTTTTTAATTGTTGTTTTTTTTCTCTTGAAATGACTCATTCTAAGTTTTGGATAATGACTTGAATAATAATCATGACCTATGATTCACATCGGGCGTAACCAGTAGAACCTGCTTCTGCTCCCTAGCCGGCGCTGCTACAAGTGAGCAGGTATTCGCTCTATGTGTGCAGGGGCCAGTTTCACAGGATAGGTGGGGCTCATTAAGGTTTCATGAAGGTCGCAAATTAAAATTTGGAAAACAGTGACGCGTGTTTTGAAAATGAATAATGAGCTCCAGCTATGTACTGTATGATGTGTATAATTAAGGCTTTTCCATTGGACAATTTTGGCCGGAGTGACGCTGACTTGCGTTTCCATTACCAGTTTTAGTACACCGAGTTGTGCAGAGCCTGCTGCCCGACGTCCTATCCTAACCCAAAACCATTCAAGGTCAATGCCTAACCTTAACCATCTCGCAATTTGCATGTTACCTTCTTGCCATGACCGACGACCCTCCTTCACCCCCCTTAAACAAGCAAAATCCAGAGAGAAAGATATGTGACTCCAGCTAGAGATTCTAACCGAATCTCTGTGGTTTGAAGTTTAGTTTCTCTCCTGCGTCCCCGTTTGTACTTTCAGATATCTGCTATATTTTACTATTTTGCATTCAGCTGTAGGAGTCGTGCTAAGTTGGCGCTGATGAAAAACCAAGTCAAGCCAGGCCAGCATATGTATGGAAAAACCTTAAATGTGTGACCTTTCAACTGAATTTTCAAGATCAGTCATGGAGCTCAGGTGTTTTGAACTTTTTTTAATTTAAAATATCTAGACACCTGAGGTGGTACAGTATTTCACAAAGCTGGATTAGAAGTTCAGCCATTTAACTGTTAAAAAAACGGTAAAGCAAAACTTATATATCCGGTTTAAAAGTAAAATCATGAATTATGCATGCTGATGATGATCATTAAGTTTGACCAGATATCTGCTATCTGGTTCCTATCCTGCTTTATGAAATACTGCCTGGCAATCAGAGAAATGTACATTAGTATATGTTTGTTTCTGTATGAAATGTTATGCTGCACACTGGAGTTACTTAATTGGATTGGCATACTAGCATTAAATTAGAGCCAGCGACTGGAACTGCACTTTCTCAGACCATCGAAACCCGATAACCATACAACTTATTTATCAGCTGTCACTGAAGTATTGAGTTCTTGTAATAAAAGTTGCACAAGGCAGTACCTAGAGGCTGCCAGACTATGCTGTTGTTCAGAAACTGGAATGGGAAAAACTGTATTTTTTTGTTATTTATGTTTATTTTTTTGCCACACTATGAGGCTCAAAAATGGTATCCGTTTCATTTTTCATGTACAATATAAAGTGTTATTTGGGGCATTTCATCACTGGTTTTCTCTCCCCCAGAAGTTGCAGGTATGCAGGCTCTGTTAATATTTTTTCTTTTAACTGCAACAAAAAACTTGTTTGCCAAAGTTACTGGGCTTATCATTTATGACTGTGTGATCTGCCGTGCTGTTATGACCGGGATGAGGAAATTAATAAAAACATCAGAGAACTCAAGTGCCGGCTCGTGTTGTTAGTGACCTACTAACAAATGTTTTATGTCCTTTAACAGTATTCATTTATAGCCACAGGAGAATTCAGTACTGTGTTGAAACCATGCAGAAACATCTATTCAAACTTATCAGAACTGTCCAGATATAAAGTTAATATTACATTTTCAATGAATCCAGATAAATGTTAAATACATATGAATAGAATATATTACATTTAAAATGTGCAAACCATATAACATTGCTATTAGGATTCATGGCAATCCAATTGTCAATAATATCACAAAAAAAGTTAATGTATATATGAATCATATTCTATCTTTCAAAGCTGCTTTAGCAATTGCAAAATACTTTAAAAAAAACTAGCAGCAACAGGATGGACGTTTAAAGCATATCTCAAACAGCAATAGCTTTATACATCGTAGAGGGATCTCCATAACAATCAACTTGCAAAGAACAATCAAGATCAAGGAGAAATGGCGTTTAGACACATTTCACCTGGTATTTAAGCTGTATCATGGCTGTTAATTTACTATTCCTTTAGGCGTTCATGTCAGGGAGGAGTGTTTTAGCTTGGTTTCCTGGGGTGATGATACTGGTGTCAATACAACATCCTGAAAGTCAGCAGGGGCGTAGCTGATCTCTGAGCTGTGTGCTCCTGATGTGCAAACACTAGCCTGGAAACAAGAGGGCAGGCTGAGCTCCAACACACTCCCTAGCTGGTCATAGCAGAGGAGGAGAGAGCTCTGTTCAGGGTCAGATTGAAAGAAAAACAACCATAAGTTCATCAGTGGGTCATGGACAGACTTTGTCTATGGACCAATACTCCATGTGTATGGTTGCTCTTCTAAACATACATCTAACACTTGGTCTGCTCACTTTTTCCTCAAGACTGTTTAAACAGGGCACGTTCTAAAAACATGCCAGTCAATGTTGACAATAGGGCAAAGTCAAAAGAGATGTCAGTTAAACATTACCCTTACCAGATCAATGACCAAAAGGTTGGCCAAAAACGTCATCACCGAATCAGAGGAGACGGCAGAGTCCGCTAGCTTTAGCCTCTGCGTGGCAAGGCTCACGCAGGCACATGCAACAGTGGAGGGCAAGAACACTGAAAACCTGCAGTCTGACGATAAGAGAGGGAGATCACTTACTCTAAAAATGAAAAGAATCACAACTAGTGCCGTACTTCCTAAATATGATGACCACTTGTAGTTCACTTAAAGGATAACTTAGGTATTTTTAAACCTGGACCCTATTTTCTCCACTAAACAAGCTGTAGTGTCATCATTTGGGGCAACTTGGCACCATTTATGTCCACTAAAAGTGTTCGTTTTTGCCACTGACAGGCTCAGATTGTTATTCTAAGCGTCTGACAACATTATGGAAAGGACCCTAGAGAGAAATAAAACCTTTTTCTTACCTTTCGCTTCATTGTGTCATGTGACTTGTTGCTGCAAGACAACGGTGGAAACGTGAATAAGAGTGGAGAGAGGAGAGCCAAGGGACACCGGTGTTGTCAGAGTTTGTTGTGTTGGAGTACAGAAAGCGCAGCTTAGTGTTATCTTAAAGATTTTCAATGTCATGGCTGAATAGTTAGATGACGCAACGCAAGATTTCAGAACGAGCGACACAATTTCTCAGAGCGAGACACACAATATCAAACAGACCAGATTAAGCAAAGGGTAAGAAAAATGTTTTATTTCTCTGTAGGGTCCTTTCCATAATGTTGTCAGACACTTATAATAACAATCTGAGTCTGTCAGTGGCAAAAACAAGCACTTTTAGTAGACGTAAACTGACGGTACCAGGTTGCCCCAAATTATTACATTACAGCTCGTTTAGCAGCTGGCGGCTGCAGCGTTCTCCCTCAATACTGGACCTGTTTCAAAAAGTGTTGTCCCCATTAGTCACTTAGACATAAAAACATGGGAAAATAGGGTCCAGGTTGAAAAATACAGAAGTTACCCTCAAAGTACTTGTAGACTATTGCAACAGTGAGAAAGTCAGTAAAGGCTAGACGTGAACAATCAAAAGGATGCCACCATTGTAGACACACCCTGAAGGACAAAAGCAAGTACTCAAAAGCAGACATTTCCCAAAACCTGATAATATGATACAATATCCTAATTGCTTCAGGCAGGAGACACGCTCAGACAAAAAGTCAGACATTCGATCCACGCTCAGACACCTCTTTGAATGAGTTACAATGTCGGGAGCCTGGAATTGTCTTAACTTTATGGGCTGTAATGTCTGTCTAAAACAGCACTGACTAACAGTATCCCCGTGACCTGTTGCCTCGGGCAGCACCACAGAGATTCGTGGGAAATCAGCCAGCTGAATAGTCGGACGCGGGTCTTTCACAGCGGACAATACAGGATTACACAAACTCAGCTCTCTGTCTCCAAAATGAACTGCTGACACATCGCAATCAAAGTTATGGCCGCTTTGTGTCCATTGTTCACCACGTGAAAAGTCATTTAATTTCATTGTTACGTTTAATGCTCACTAACAACATTTTTTTTTAATCATTGAGTAAATTCCAAGGGATTTAAAATGGCTGGTTTTATTGCACTGGGGTGATAAAATGGCTTTACAATTGAGCACAGAAATAATTTAACACAAGGAAATAATGTGGTAAAATGTGTGTTTTTACATATTTTTATCCAGTGCCGATACATATTGTCTTCTGCTGTATTTCAAAACCCATTTCATGTGTTGGTAATTCAGCTATGTAACTTACCAGTGGCTGCCAGAGCAATGTAGGAGTGAACATGCCTGCGCATGTTAGGAAGGTGGTGTGGCTGAACAAAGGGGAGAGCGTGAAGAACTGGCTCCAGGAAGTCAGAGGGTACCACAGACGCCAGACACCAGTCTAACCTGGAAACCACTGCCACCTCCCACTGCTGAAACACACACATTCCTCTAAAGTTTAAATCAGTTCACCACCAATTATGAACCCTTAAAACAAAGCTATCTATATAATCTGAGGGAAACTTCCTCAACAGTTATTTGATTTGGGTATGATCCAATGTCTTTGAGATACCAGGTCCTGGTGACTGGTAGGCCTGAACACTTATCAAAGCCCCATATTATAGCTCAATGGTGGTTAAATTAGTTGTGTGTTGTCCACATTGTTTATGGGGAGATGTACAGTAGTAGAGAATGTGCAGAGACCACTCTAGACATACTGATAGTCCTTAACCCTCTGAGACCCGCGATCCCGACCGACTTTACGGTCTTTCAGAGGCTGTAGCAGGTTCAGTCTTACAGCTAATAGTTACAGATATCATATGAAACTAGAGAACCGAATGAATCCATTGGTACCAATGGTAGCTTGTTGGCAAGGAAGCTAAATAATGCTCCTAATTTAGGCTACATTTTGGCAAGGAAAAACTGTCATGGCCATTTTCAAAGGGGTTCTTTGACCTCTGACCTCAAGATATATGAATAAAAATAGGTTCTATGGGTACCCATGAGTCTCCCTTTTACAGACATTCCCACTTTATGATAATCACATGCAGTTTTTTGAATGCAGTATAAATGTGTTATTCTTGCCTATTCTAAAATGGTGTATTTGAATATTTCTGCATACTGGGGTCCCTAAACAGTCTTGGAATTACATAAAATTGGGTATCACTGTAAAGCTGAGACTCTTGTGGAGTCCATCAGAGGATGGATGGCTTTCCTAGATAGATTGACAATAAGGGGGTTTCTGAGCAGTTTCCAGAACAGAAGTGCTCGCCATCTAATTGCTGAAAATGCAATTCTTGCAGAAATATCCAAATGTCAAGTTTTTAATACCAAAGGAGGACGGTCTGCAGGACAGATAATAATGCACACAGTGCACTTTCATAGACTAAGCTACTGGAGTTACCCTGCACTATATTGTATTTTTATATCTGATATATTTTTTTTTGTACTTTGTACTTTTCACTTCTAACTTTTTTACTGCCTTTTTACTAACATGTTATGCACTATGGAACTGTGATGCTGGAAACTTGAATTTCCCTCGGGATCAATAAAGTCACTATCTATCTATCTATCTATCTATCTATCTAACAAATGGTATCAACCCCCAAATTGCTGCAACAACTTATGAGACCTAATAGAGCATGGGAATGACCATCATATACTTCAATCATAAGTCTCTAAGCCCTCAAACACTTTAAACATTTATTTTAATTCAATAATTTATTAATTCATGTTTATTTCTGATTTATGACTCAAACAACTTGACATACAGTGCTGCATCTCAAATTAATCTCCAGGTTTCCAGCTTTCAGATGATGTACACCACTTCTATGTGACATCTACTGTTGACCTGCTATCTCCCCCTAAAGACCCCCTGTTCCACCCTAAAACAATGACAAAAATGGGTCTATTGTGGGTCTCAGAGGGTTAAACTCCACTTACATGTATTAGTTTATATATAAAAACAAAGAGTTACCAGGATGTCTGAGACTGCAACAGAGTTGTCTGTGTAGATACAAAGCTTGCTGGCAGTCAGATGGACAGTCTCTCTCATTTTGGAGGACAGGAACATGCAAACAGCCCCTAAAAGCTGCAGGTTGGACCTCTCAATGGGGAACCGGCTCAGGTAACAGTCCAGGTAGTACACCGCCTGAGGAAACACCTCCTCCTCACACTTCTGCTCCTCACATACCTAAACAACAAAAGAGCCATAAAGTCAGCTATGTGGAGATAGACACATATATCGTATAAGCCAACGTTACTTTCAGTTACAGCATACCTGAAACATCCACACCGCCAGTATTCTCCTCATGTAGGGCTGGATCTCCGTCTGGACTCTCCCGGAGTGAGCAGCCGGCCGGCAGCTCTTCTCCTGGGCCGTCAGGTTGAGCAGTGTTCTCCGATCTCCGGTCACCGGCTGGTCGCGGCCCGCCCGGAGCACCACATCCCGCCCGTTATCACCGTCATTTATACCGCTAGAGACACTCTGAAGCTGCCCATCCTCACAAAGATCCATTCGACGAAGTTAAATATAGAAAGTATTCAATAACGGCTTCGATTAATCATTAAAATATCAATAAACCGTTAAACCAGCTAGCGGCCGTTATTTTCAGTTAGTTAGCTAACGTTAGCTAGCTATGCTAACTCTGCTGCAACGTTCACTGCCGCCTCGTTTTAAAGCAACCTTCAATATAGCACCTCTATAACGCCTAAACTAACCTATAACGCCTAAACTAACCTATAACACCTAACCTAACCTATAACACCTAACCTAACCTAACCTATCCTATAACACCTAACCTAACCTAACCTAACCTATAACACCTAACCTATCCTATAACACCTAGCCTAACCTAACCTAACCTATAACAGGCTACACTGGAGATCAGATGTGCTTTTTTGAAACAAATTTGATTTATTTCATACGACGAGTATTAGGGCCACATTGAGGAAAAAAAAATCTTAGATTTCGAGAATAAAGTCATAACTTTACGAGAAAAAAAGTCATAAAATTACGGGAATAAAGTCGTAATTTTACGAGAATAAAGTTGTAATATTACAAGAAAAAAGTCGTAATTTTACGAGAAAAAAAGTCGTAATATTACGAGAATAAAGTTGTAATTTAACGAGAAAAAAAGTCGTAATATTACAAGAAAAAAGTCGTAATATGACGAGAATAAAGTCGTAATTTTACGAGAAAAGTCGTAATATTACGAGAATAAAGTTATTTTACGCAAAAAAGTCCTATTACAAGAATAAAGTCGTAATTTTACAAGAAAAAAAGTCGTAATATTACGAGAATAGTCGTAATTTTACGAGAAAAAAGTTGTAATTTTACGAGAAAATTCCTATTACGAGAAAAAAAGTCATAAATTTATGAGAAAAAAAGTTGTAATATTACGAGAATAGTCGCAATATTACAAGAATAAAGTTGTAATTTTACAAGAAAAAGTCCTAATATTACAAAAGTAAAGTCATATATTTACGAGAAAAAAAGTCGTAATATTACGAGAATAAAGTTCTAATTTTACGAGAAAAAAGTCCTTATATTACGAGAAAAAAAGCCGTAATATTACGAGAATAAAGTCGTAATTTGACGAGAAAAAAAGTCAAAATATTACAAGAATAAAGTCGTAATTTTACGAGAAAAAAAGTCATAATATTACGAGAATAAAGTTGTAATTTTACGAGAAAAAAAGTCGTAACATTACGAGAATAAAGTCATAATTTTTACGTGTTATTTTAGGGGGGAAATAGAGCAGCTTGCCGCCTGGGTGAAAATGTGGAACGTGGAGCATCTTATGAAGTTATACTTTAGTATAGGTTTCACAAATAAGTAAATACTTAATCTTTTGTTACATCAGCACCACATTATCATCAGTATCAGGACCTTGAAAAGACTGCAAGAAACTGCGTTTATTCCGAAGAAATAAACCGAGACAAACAGCTGCTACCCATCCAGAAGCAGGCTCAGGCTGCTATGTCCTCTCGCCCGTTTTGTTGGTTGCTGGTAATATGTTTTCCTAATATTACAACTTTTTTTCTCGTAAAGTTATGACTTTATTCCCGTAATATTACGACTTTCTTTCTCCTAAATTTATGACTTTATTCTCGTAATATTACAACTTTTTTTCTCGTTAAGTTATAACTTTATTCTTGTACAATTACGACTTTATTCTCGTAATATTACGACTTTTTTTCCTCATAGTTATGACTTTATTCTCGTAATTTTACGACTATTTTTCTCGTAAAGTTATGACTTTATTCTCGTAATAAAATCGCAGATTTTTTTTTCCCTCAATGTGGCCCTAATTTCATCCTGGTCTATCAGAAAAATCAAAACTAAACCTATTGACTATTTGCTAAATATTTTTGTCATTATTGTTTAATATTAGTATGATTTTTTATTTTATTACTAATTAAAAACATGTTTGTGTATTCAGTGCATGAATGAGTCTGTATGTTTGCTGATACTCTTCAACATTTCAACACAGAAACTCAAAAAATTGACAGGTCAGAGAAGGTTAAATATGTTCCACAAAATTTGGTAAACAACAGTATCAAATTTTATTTCCTATTTGAAGATACCAAGGCAAGTAAAGTGAATGTTTTGAAAATCAGGCTTCAAATACAGTCTTTTGCCGTCCATCTTGTGTATCACTTAAAGGGACATTGTGTAATTTTTGGTGGCATCTAGTGGTGTGGTTTGAAATATGAAATATTCCATTGCTGCTAATAGATCCCCCAAAATGGTACACGCTGTTCCTTTAAACAGTTGACAACCTAAAATGGAGAAAAACACATGCTCCCTGACCAACTTTTTAAGGATTCAGTTTGTTTTTAATCCAAATTGTTGCTTCACAACAACACAGTTACTTTTAATCAAATGAACACAAATACCAGTCCTTGTATTCCCAAGCAATCACTGCTCTGCAACTGCAGGACAATAGCTCAGAGATTTTTGATATGAAATTACAACATCTACATCACTACTGATGTGCATTTTAAATCCAAACTCCTCCAAGCAGGGAACAGAATTATGGCTCCTGAGACACTGTTATGAGACACTGCCATCTTTGAAACTGTCCTTTCGTGGGTCAGGAAGAATAATGAAGTTAGATTTAACACAATTTTCTTCATGCTGAAGAAACCATGAATCATTTGCATCAGAGGAGAAGGAGGAAGCGCCAGACCAGACTGAACCCTCAGTCCATCTCAACTGTAACAGGGAGCCCAATTTCAAGATCTCTCGACTCTGAGTTCTGCAGTTCTCTGCGAATCTCTGCAGAGATCACAGGGTGTGTTTGTATCTTGAGCAGCTCCAGCAGTGCGGTCTTCTGTTCAGAGGGCAGGTCAGCCTTGTAGCGCTGGGCCAGGGTGAGTAAACTCTGATGCCACAGCACAGGAAGCACACGTTTTTCACTGCGGAAGGACAGGAAGTGCGCCACCAAGGCATCTAGGACACGGAAAGGCAGGGCGTATTTCTTGTCCAGCAAGAGGCGGAGGAAAATGCTGTTGGCGCCGTTGTACTCCATCTCTGCCAACTTAAGCATTGCAGCGCTGAAAGATGAGAACGGTTTTGCATGTTATGCAACCTCCTGTGCTATGCAACTTTGACTTTGCTTATCCACACAATATAAAGCATTCAAGAACACCTGGCTGGATCCTACATCCAACGATACGATGCTGACATCTGTCTGCAGGTGTGTGTGTATCAGAGAAAGGAAACATTACCTGGAGTGAAGCACAGGGATTGAGCACTTTGTGAGTATGCTACCGATGATGATGGCTTCCCTCAGAGTACATGTCCCAGATTCACAAAGAGGAATCAGGATACCTGTGTGACAGAAGAGGCACAAATATTGAAAGAGTATTCCAGCACTTCCATAAAAGGTGAGGAACCTGCGAGAGACAGATGCAGCAGAGGCTGACTTTTAGTCCCCAGTAAAGGGACTAAACTGGTTAAAGGTGCAGTGTGTAGGATTTGGTGGTATCCAGCAATGAGGTTGCAAATTGCAACCAACTGAAACTTCTCCAATGTGCCAAGCGTTTAGGAGAGCTACGGTGGCCGACGCAAAAAACGTGAAAATATGAATGGCCCTATCTAGAGCCAGTGTTTGGTTTGTCTGTTCTGGGCTACTGTAGAAACATGGCAGCCGGCTCCGTGATGAGGACCCGCTCCCTATGTAGATATAAACGGCTCATTCTAAGGTAACAAAAACACACAGATTCTTAGTTTCAGGTGATTATACACTAATGAAAACATATTATTTTTTCTATATTCTATTTCTGCCAGTAGATCCCCCAAAATGTTACACACTGTTCCTTTAAAGCGTCAAAAACACTGGATCCCACACCTCCAATAATACGAGGCAAAAGCACCTTCAGTTATGCCTTCTTCACATCATATGGGACAGACTTTGACTGATGTGAAGGCCTCCATGTTTGTTTCATTTTCAAGTACTTCTGTATTATTACCACGTATGATATATTGCAGCTTTCACTTTCATACTTTGTCAGACTGCACCTTTAAAGGAGCGGTTTGTAGGATTTGGTGGCATCTAGCTGTGAGGTTGCAGATTGCAAAAAATTGAAGCTTCTCCCTTGTGCCAAGCAAACTAAGGTGACCGATGCGAAAACGCGAATGGCCCTCTCTAGAGTCAGTTGTTGTAAGAGTAGCGTAGGTCATTTAGAGCAGAGCCAGTGCGTTGAGTGTGTGTGTGTATTTGGGAAGTGAGTAGTGAAGCGAGAAAGAGCGGCGATGGGCCAAGTAACGACTCCGGCTCAAAACCATGTTTGGTCTATCCGTTCTGGGCTACTGTAGAAACATGGCGGTGCAACATGGCGGACTCCGTGAAGAGGACTCGCTCCCTATGTAGATATGAAGGGCTCATTCCACGGTAACGAAAACACAGCTATTCTTATTTTTAGGTGATTATACACTACAGAAAACATACTTATTAATTATCTTATATTCCATTTCTGCTAATAGATCCCCCTAAATGTCACATATTGTTCTTTTAATATAAACTTTTACAGGTACTGCATTCACATATCAATAGCTGTTCTGCTTACAATAAGCTATTCTGATTCAATAGCACACAGTCAAGACTGATACTAATTTGAATACCTAACTGAAATAGCTATTCCATTGTGCCATGATGACATTATATTACGTGTGACAATGTATTGCACATAACATATTAAACTTAATAATTGCCCACGGTATAATTCTGTGCTCTAATTTTGTTTTCATGTTTGTCCACGTGATAAACAAAATCATAATGGAAAATATTTTGTTTTGAAAAACAATGATGCAACACATTATTTCAGAGCCTCCAGGTTCATTGATCAAATGGAGAAACATAAAATTAACTCCTGTAATCAATTTAATTAATCACATACTTAATTTGTTCAGTAAATTAAATGAACCTTGATAATATAAGAATTAATGGAAAATGCTAATCACTTGTGGTCAGTTCTCTCATGTACACTGTGTGTGGTTTACAGCTCAGCGTATCTGTGAGCAACACGGCCACCTAGTGGTGTTGGCTCATACTGGTGGTTTTGTAATTATGGGTAACGGGATGTTTGGGGGAAAGTAGTCCCATTAAACTGGGACCGTTTGTAAACACAGGACCGACAGGATTGAAGAAAAAAACTCACAGACATATAAAGAGACATATGAAAGATGATTTGACCCAATTAATTTTGAGTGTGTTAATTACTGAGCTTCCAGAACCAATGGTGTTATTTACCCTGTGGACACCAGCTAATCCTCCGTCAGTGTCCTCAGAATAAAATTTCTAAATTTAGTGCTGAAATTAGAAACGTGACACGTCCCAGAAAGATGTATTCTCTTCTATGCAACAAGCAGTCAAATCCTCTCTTCCATTCACTTTATCCACTTTGTATTTTCAAGGGTCACGTTGCACCACCATGTTTCTACAGTAGCCCAGAACGGACAAACCAAACACTGTTAACTTTTCCTGCTTGGGCCGGTGTCTATAACATTACTCGTTCCCGTCGTCGCCGCCGCTCTCGCTCACTTCACCACTCACTTACTACATACACTAAGCACTCTACTCTTACAACAACTGGGTCTATAGTTTAGTGTTTGGTCTAAAAAACATCAGTAAACTGTGAAAAAATGTCCATCACAATATCTTAGAGCCCATGGTGATGTCATCAAGCATCTTTTTTTTAAATTAGGTTCAAAACCCAAAGATATTGAGTTTTTTAAAAAGTATGAAGACAGGTAAGCAAATTTTCATGTTTTAGAAGCTGGAACCAAAAAATTGACGAATAGAAATAGTTGAAAAATAGTTTCCACTAAATTTTCTGACGATCGATAATCAATTAATCAACAATCGTTACAGCTCTAATATCAATCTTCTCCCCTCAGTCTTAAAAAAGAAAATGAATATCCATTAAAATGGTCATACCTTGCGGCTTCTCCCCCCGCTCTCTCTCTACTCAGCCTAGATCTATATGACCAAGATGACCCATATACCTTTAGTAATCATTCCACACTCCATTTTTTGGGTCTCTCTTTATTTTTTGTATCCTTGTTTTCTTAATTGTTTTTTAATTTTGTAGTAAATCATTTTTCTTATGTTATTCTTGTTTTTTTCATTCTCTTTGGGCTTCATGACTTGTTTATAATCCTATATTTTGTCAGGATGCAGGTGTATTGATATTGTATCTTATATCACTGCCCGATGTTATGTTGTGTGTAAGAACATTGAAATAAATAGATTG
Source organism: Hozukius guyotensis (assembly GCA_916700995.1). Lineage (NCBI taxonomy): Eukaryota > Metazoa > Chordata > Actinopteri > Perciformes > Sebastidae > Hozukius > Hozukius guyotensis. The sequence goes on from CAKALU010068094.1 coordinate 68,697, forward strand.
CGAAATGGTCTCACCTTTAAACCATGCTCCTGGTTTGAACAAGGCCTTCTTCAGAGCGCTATAGAGATGAAAGTTGAGTTTCTTGTACTCCGCAATATCATCCCGTACTCGGGGCAGCAGCACCAAGTTGTAAAACCTCTGGGCCATTCGCTCTTTCAGATTGGACGAGAAGATTCTATAACAAAAGCATGGGAAAAAAAAGTTAATTGTACCATGTTGAAATATCTGCAGTAAAAAACGATAACTCGCTCAGTGTAAACCCAAACACAAACCAACCTTGTAGCTTGGTACATGGCAGCTGCTGTCCAGGTCTCAGGCTCAGTCAAATAAAGAATCTGCTCCCAGTTTGAGAGTGCTGGGACTATTTTAAAAGCCTTTGGCAATTTACCGCTGCGATATCTTGACAGAACCTGAATCAAAAGAACAGAAATGATCATTTAACTGCTCACTAGGAGATCTTCACATTTACTAAATGGACACTTGCCTCATTTTAAGACGTAACTCACCTTATTGACACCTTTGTACACTTCAATTACCCTTGGGTCAAGTTGTGGCATCGGACGCCCTGACACCTCTGACATCACTGTCCCTACCTCAGTCTGCTTCTCTGTAATCTTCTCCATGATAATATCAGCTAAGGTCCGTCTACAAGGAATACAAAGAGAACACACAGCTAAGCACTCAAAGTAGAAATTCAGCTTGTTGTGTGTGTCATTTAAATTCAAACTCCACGGCCACTTTCAAGATAAAGCCTGGATTATGTTGCATCTTGCCTCATCGGAGGGTTTTTATTCATGAATATCTCCATGGCCTTCTCGTCATCAGGGTCAACGACGACTTCGGTTTCACACACGACATCGCCATCGTCATCAGGACCTGCTGCTCCCAGCGCTGGCCACTCCTCATCGGAGTCTGCATCCTGAGTGTCAGGCCCTAGATTTGATTAACAAGACAAAGATGGTCATTAAGATACTCACTCCAGCAGTGTACTGTTTAAGATATGCACTTCATAGTTAAGTGATGTTGCTTAATGATCTGAAGTAGATTTACACCATCAAACATATTCAATATGTACACTACACAATGGATTTGTGTGATGTAGTGTTGTCAAAAATATCACAGTATCGATTCTGAATATTGGAAATCGTTTCTATTCTAATTTTCCGCTCACTGCCTCTTATACTGTATATATATGTTCTAATATGCCCTTGTACAAAGTATTTCCTTTTATTATTGTAATATAACTAATTCTTTTTAATGGAGCTTCCCAGCAAAAGCTTCCCAGCAAAAAGTATTACTCACGATTGTACTTGTATAACCAGCGTGACAATAAACATCTGGAATCTTGAATCTTCCGCAATATCAATACATGGATACCAGCTGTCTTTTTGCTCTCTCTTCTCTCCAACAGTGAGTTGACATGCACACTATTTATCTTTTAATACAAATCTAAAATTTGATGCCCCCAATGTTGTGTCAATTTGTTCCTGTGGTATCGTAAATGGTATCGTGTATCAATATTTTTCAAGGTATTGTATCAAAGTTAGAAATTCCAGTTTTGTGACAACACTAGTTTGATGTGTCAAGGTTTTTCCTTTAATAAAATATTCTTAATTTATTTGTTTCCTTCACCAATTCCATGTAGTATATTTTTTTAGTAAGCACTGTATAATTAATGTTGAACATGTAAAAATACAAATTACTCACAAGAGTGTGTCCCATTAATTAAATCCTCAATAAGTGTGCCTATATGGATGGACACTTTAAAGTAGAGTAGTCCTGTCACACCAGAATCTTATTGTTTATATATTTAATATTATGGTGTATATAAAAAATAATATAGAGTATTCTTTATTTAATTTACCTGTGGTCTTGATATAGCCTTGGTGACACATTCACACATATTGAAAGATTGTTTTCCTCTAATCAAACGAGCATTTAGTGAAATTATTAGCACAATCACCCAGACTAAGCCTAAAAAATAAAAAACATCAACTGACTAACTGTTAAATACTAGACATTCAAATATCTCTAACTTTAATGCATTCATGTAGCTTATTGAGGAGGACAGACAGACCTCCAACATTACCGAGAACAGTGACTGGTGTTTTCTTCTTCTCCGGTGCCAGGCCATATTCCGTCTGAAGCTCCTCTTGCTGAATTCGTGCCTGTTGTAAGATCTTCCTCGACAGACGCTCGTCCACGTAGTTGTCCTCGTTTTCTGGCCGGCTGTCTCTGCTCTTCACCCGGCCTCGGGCTCGCATGGTGTCTGCCTGGAGGATCTGCTCAGCAAGCGGCACCGCCACCGCTCCTCCTCCGCTCGGCTCTCCTCCTCCTCCTCCTTTGGACTTCTTCACTTTCGGCATCGCTGTTTGACGGGAAGATTTAGCTTCAATAGTTGTGTTTTGTTTGGCTGCATGTGCTGCCAAAACGTTTAGATTTAACAAGTACTGTAAACAGTCGCTTGTTCAACACGTGCTGCGGATGTCCATTTCAAAAGAGGAAGTGACGTAATTTACGTCACGTAACTCCTTTATAACCTAGCAAGAATGTAGAGTTATGTTTTTCTTATTAATTTAATTTTAATTCTCGCGAAGTTCCACATTCACAAATGTAAATTTACCAAAAAAAAGCCTAATTTCTTTGTATTTATGAAAGAAATGGAATTATATCTTTCAACAATTTCTTCCTCACAAAACAAAAAAGCAATGAAAACAATGAATGTATGCAATATCTTTAATGTTTTTAAGGGAAATTATTGTCATACACTTTTTTTATTATTATTTATTTATTTATTTTTTATTTTTTTATTTTATGTTGGTTTTGTTTCATTTCTGTTGTCCTTTTATGTTTGGCACAGCTCTTTGTTTATGTTTTTGCTATGCTTCTTCTGTATGTAAATGTTTTTAATGCTTTCTGCTGTTACTATGGATACTGTCATTTTGAAATAATAATAAAAAAAAAAAAAAAAGAATATAGAGTTATATTAGCTGTTTTTTTTATATATTAAACCGTTTTATTATCGACGCTATGTGAATATCATGAATTATCAATAATATTTATTTTGCAGTTTAAAATCTTAAATACTTTTATTTAACTTTACCGGAAGTCTCACTTTTCACCCGGAAGTAAAAATGCTGCACCGAAAAACAAGAAAACAGTTGGAGGCAAAGCATCATCAATGGGGGTCACTTGGTGAGATGATTACATTATGGTTTTAGCTATATTTAAAATTATAACAATGTTAGGAACACTATTTACTTAATTTACATATATATTAATCTTCTCGCCTCAATCATGGCACGTAATATTTTGTTATAGTTGTTAATATGTTGCATCGCTCACTTGCATCCACACAATGTGTTTCTGATAACCTTACATGCAACACAACAAGCTTAAAAAGCTATATATTACGCTGGTGTTTTGTAACATAACGTGGTGCTTTATGTGTCCTGCAGTGTGTGCCAGGTGCCTGTGGCAGAAGGGAAGAGTGTGCAGCAGACAGTGGACATCCTGCACAGGAAACTGGAGCAGCTGGGTGCTGTGAAGCAGGGCAGCTTCTGTGTAGACTGTGAGACATACCATGCAACAGGAAATGTCCCAGGTAATATCTAATCAAATGCCTTTTTTCTTTGAGCATCAGATTTAACTTAATCGTTCTGATAGATAGTCTAAGAACATTAGAAAACAGTAAATCTTAATATTACAGTCACTGAATGAAATTAGCACCTGCCAAATACAGTAAATGTTGGCTGTGGCAGGTAAAAATTTCATGTCACCTGCCAGCATGGCAGACAGGTTTTCCTTATATTATGAAGTATTATTTTTAAAAAGCAATTCTAAAGCCTAAATTAAATATTAATTTATACTACTTATATAATATAAGGTTACACAATATATTCCAAAATTCTACGGTCTGGGTACCGCTGACTCAGTGTTTACAATTTTAAAGCGTTCTACCTATATTTCAGAAGTGGCAGACAAAAGAAATTGAGTGGCCGGTAGAAATGTTCAGTGACCTGCCAAAAGGGCAGGTGAGGAAAAAGGTTAATTTCAGACCCTGATTACAGTTCAGTAACATTACTCGCACCCTCATGGTACTTAGGAAGGATAGGGAATATTCCTGCGATTAAGTATTGCACTTCCATAAAGTCCAAGCAGCTAAAGCCAAGATATCCTAACTTTTAAGTCCATAATGTTGCACCAAAAACCCTGAAAATCTCACGTCTTTCAAAGTCCTTATCATCAATTTGTAATGCAGGGTTTCCCTTACAAATTTTTTAGTCTCAAGTCTAAACCAAGTTTATTTTTCTCTTTAGAAAGCCCCCTCCAGAGCCACCGAGGATGTAAGACAAATGTTTAAAATAGATGGTGTGCTAATATCAATACCAAAATGAAATAATAATCCCTTAAACGCGAAGATCCTGCATTCAAGAATTTAACCTTGATGGCATATATGTGTAAGAAATAGTAAAATAATTTTTCACAGTCTAATAGTATTAGTATTGTTGTAACAAATGTTTTACTGTAGACTGCTTTAAACAGTAAGTCATTGGTTCCCATTGGTCCCCACCCTCCAGTGTTGGAAATGAATGTTTTTGTCCACCTGCCATTGTGGCAGCCACTCAACAAATTACCATTGTTTTTTTGGCTGGTGAGTGAAGCAAATCTAGCAGCCACTTGCATATTTTACCAGCATTTGGCTGTTGGCTGGTGCTAATTTCCAACCCTGCCTATATCTCAGCATTTAATTCATTTCTGTGAAGAAAACTAAATGAAATTGTTATTTTTATACACTGAATTTGTAAAAAAAAAATGTATGACTGTTGACATAATTAAAAAAAACAACCTATTACAGACAGAAAATGGTATTAAAAGTTCCTAAAAAAACAGAAAAACTCATCTGATGCAATATTTACAGGAAATTATCTGCTCAAAATTCATCCATATCGCTTGTTTTACACAAACGTCCTGCAGTTATTGCGTTCACTATTTGGTTAATTGTACAGTTTATCAGTTGTTTTGTACTGTAATGTACTTAGTCAGGGGTCGTCGGTTTACTCAATGATAGAAAACGGGTCCCTTAAGGAAAAAGGTTGCAAAGTGAAAATATTTAGTTTAGTGTCAATACTTCCAAATTGTACATAAATACAGTACTCAAGTGAATAAACTTCTTTACTTGACACCTCTGACAGTAGTGTTTCCCGTCTGTTACAGGTCAGCCCACCAAGCTCTTATACATGATGCACAACTCTGAAACTCCCCTGAGCTGCATGGGTCTGTTTGAAGGCGGACCCTGCATGGTAGCCGACGCAAACTTTGACGTCCTCATGGTGAAGCTAAAAAGTCACTTCCAAAATGCCAAGGGGCACAAGGTGGAGTGTCGTGGCTCTAGATACCGCTACTGTGACTTCTTGATAAAAGTTGGTACTGTGACAATGGGCTCCAGTGCCAGAGGGATATCAGTAGAGGTATGTAGTTACATGCGTATCAGTGAGAGTGGAAACATGACATTTCCCCACTGTGACTGCATTAACTCTTTGTGTGTTCCCTCAGGTGGAGTACTGTCCCTGTGTGATTCCAGGTGACTGCTGGAATCTCACGAAGGAGTTCATGCAGTCCTTTCTTGGCTCCAGCGCCCCCGACCTGCCGTCTGTGTTCGCTGCCAAGCCTGAAGGACTCTTCGCACCATCAGACTGCGTTGACACCATGACTCAGTACCTGGAGTTGTTCAACAAACTTCGTAAACTGCAAATCCCAGGAACTAATGTGCGTTGAGTTGTCAGTGGCAATGGAGAGAACTTTTGTATTGATGTTGCTTTAATTCTGGTCCTATGGATCAGCATGTTTTCCAGACATTTTTCAAAGTCTGAGCTTTCAACTTTGCATTACACCTTCCTTTTTGATGAAAGCATCTTGTATTAAAGAGAAACAGAAGCTAGAATCTGTGTTTCTGACCAATTCTATTGTGATGATCCTTTTATAATCATACACTCATACTTCAAATGTCCTCTTGGTGGGGTTGTAACCTTCTCTAGAGACATTTTCGCTGAAAATAAAATTACACATAATTGATAGTTTTCTATTGGTTTATCTTATTAGATTTCCTATAATGAGTGGTGGCTAAAGGCTTATTATGTTTAATTAGTTAATAAAGTTTTGAACAGGATAAACCTTATTGAAATATGCACAAGGATGTCTCTGTGTGTCTGTGCAGAGACCTGCTGATCTCAGTTCACTGATGGTGTATATTCAATAGACTTTTTCATGGTAGAGACTTTGACTTGTAGAAATAAAATACAGGTAACATAAATTAGTCTTTGTTCAGTATAAATTGCCTGTAAAGCCATACGAGTTATCAGCATGCACAGTACAGAGGTGTTACTAATAACGCCAATGATGGCTGATGGCTAAATAGAATTGAGCCAAGATTATTTTTATTATTTACACTTGTGCTTTTCCTACTATGACATATCAAAATGTCTATCATGAAAAATAATGAGAAAGATGTTGTCTAATTAGGCAAAATAAATGAAAGCATCTACAGTAAGGGGATGAATCGTGGATGTGTACGGGCTTTAAAATGCTGCTTTTCATTTTGCAAGGGCCCCAAACTGGCCAGATTTTTAATTATTTAAATGTACTTCACCGAAATGTGTTTCTGAAAACATTTGAGGCGAGAAATAAGCCATGCAGTTGCTAAATCTGTCTTTATTTTGGATCGACAACGTTTATTTTAAAAGATTCTTGGGAGTTTCGAGAGGCGGCGAGTCGCGTCGGACGCCCGTGATTTACATAAAGTAGACTAGCCCTCAACTTTATGCAAATAAGGAGCGGGCGTCGTGACACTCTGTTTCTGAAATCGTGCCGCCTCGCTACCAGAATGCATTGCACGGCTGCTTACATAGACAATGAATGGGAGGCGTGGAAAGGACGGAGCCTGTGGACACGTACCATAATCCGCCACTGATTGCGCTGCCTAGTTCGACCGTTTGATCAGAGTTCGAGAGTGATTGACAGCTGCTCAGAGACGGCAAGGCTCCAGCTTGGCTCTGATTGGTTGTTTTCCTCCGGTCTGTGAAATCTTGCAGATGCCATTAGGAACACTGGAGGAGGTGCACTACTGTCAGGATATAGTGACTGTTTTATAAAAATAACTTTTTTTTTAAATCACATTTGCTCCATTTCTACCCACTGCTGCTTTAACTTGAATCACAATCATTTTGCAGTGATAGAGGCCCTAAATCTAGATTTTGAATCAAGTCCCTTCCACATGACAGCTCCAGCACCAGAATCAGCTAATACTGCCTTTAAAAGCTCCACATCCACTAATGCATTTTATATCAGATTACCACAGAAACCAGCTGACACACATGGGGCTTTCAGGGGACAACTGGGGTCAGTTGTCCTTCCTTGCCCGGTGTACAGTCTAGCCTCGGTTATTGTTCCATGTGGCCTCTCTGGTGGACGGACGGACGGAGACGGACGGACGGTCCATCCTTGCTGCCTGTTGTTCAGCCACTCCGCCAATGGGAGCCGGGCTGCCGCGGAGTCCCGGTCCAATGAGAGCAGCCGGGTCTGGGCTCGGATCGAGAGTTGGGTTGTTCAATCTGTGAGAGAGGAGGACAACAACCAGCTCTGAGTGTACCGGATGGATGGATGGATTGTTGGCGATGGTAACGTTACCCTTCTGTTATCAGATGTTAATAATGTACTAACGATAACACCGACATACGAGGCCCGGTGTTTAACGGTTATTAACCGGCTCTCTGTGATGATGAAAGTCATCGGGGGAGTTTTTAAACGGTTAACGGCGCAGTTCGCTAGCGAGCCGTTAGTACTTAGTTACCGTTAGCAACAACAACCGTTAGGTTAACTTCGATTGTCCTCAGCCGTTAGCCGTGTAGCTAACGGCTGAGCTACTGTGGCAAGCTAATAAAACAAGCTACTACAAGCGAATCATCTTGTGTTTAATAAAAGTAGATTATTAGATAAAATAAGACAGCAGAAGGCTATAGGTAAACGCTAACCCAGCGCAGAGCCGCCGTGTAGCTATAGCAGGTTAGCAGTGTTAGCTAACTTATGGCTGGCTGAGCTGAGCTGCCTCAGACCAACAAAGTTGTTGGATGTTCCTGGAGAGAGTGGCTCCTCTGACTGCTCTTTGTTCTGGCTCAACATGGTGATGGTGGCGTAGCTTAGCATGGCTTAGCATGGTCTGGTCCAAACGACAGGCTTTAGAAACACGGACACACATACACAGTTGGGTTATTTGGTACATTTGTTAATATCACATGCGTTAAGACAACACACACAGCGTCAATAGCACACAACACAACATAGTACGGATTGGTTTGATATGCAGCCCAGATAGAGAAACCAGTTGCACCGGCTTTGCAGGGTGCAATGGTATGTTTCTTCGTTAAAATTGTAGTTTTAAAAAGTAGTGGATGATTTACACAAAGAGAAAAAGCAAGAACAATGGTGTAGTACAGCGCTGGTACCGGTAATTACATGGATTAACCACATAATGTAAATGGACAGCCATTCTCCTTCAGATCAACCTTTCTGCCTCTAAGTACTATGAGATCTATAAATGTTGTCTCTATGGACTATTCATGTGTTTCAATTAGAGGGGCATATTTTCAATGAACATCAGACTTAATCGTTACCAACACATGTATAACAAATGACATAACAGATATACTGTATTTTCACCATAACAACTATACTCTGTTCTAACTCCAAAGGTTGCCAATGATCTCTACTATTAATCCTAGGTAATGTCAGGTCAAGTATTTGTATAGCCTAATATTGCAGCTCAATACAGGCCTACAATATCAATGGTGTAGTACAGCGCTGGTGCCGGTAAGGTACTTTAATTACATGGATTAACCACATAATGCAAATGGACAGCCATTCTCCTTCAGATCAACTTTTCTGCTTCTCAGTACTATAAGAGCTTTAAATGTTGTCTCTATGGACCATACATGTGTTTCAATTAGAGGGGCATATTTTCAATGAACATCAGACTTAATCATTACCAGCACAGGTATAACAAATAACATAACAAATATACTGTATTTTCACCATAATAACTATACTCTGTTCTAACGCCAAAGGTCGCCAATGACCTCTACTATTAATCCTAGGTAATGTCAGGTCAAGTATGTGTATAGCCTTATATTACTGCTCAATAGAGGCCTACAATATCAATGGTGTAGTGCAGGTAGATAATTACATGGATTAACCACATAATTTATATGGGCAGCCATTCTCCTTCAGATCAACCTTTCTGCCTCCAAGTACTATAAGATCTTTAAATATTGTCTCTGTGGAAGTGACCATATATTGTGTTTCAATGAGAGGACTGGACATCAGACTTAATCATTACCAGCACATGTATAACAAATAACATAACAGATATACTGTATTTTCACCATAACAACTATACTCTGTTCTAACTCCAAAGGTCGCCAATGACCTCTACTATTAATCCTAGGTAATGTCAGGTCAAGTATTTGTATAGCCTTATATTACAACTCAATACAGGCCTACAATATCAATGGTGTAGTACAGCGCTGGTACCAGTGAGGTACATAATTACATGGATTAACCACATAATGTAAATGGATAGCCATTCTCCTTCAGATCAACCTTTCTGCTTCTAAGTACTATAAGATCTTTAAATATTGTCTCTATGGAAATGATAATATATGGGCATATTTTCAATGAACATCAGACTTTAACAAATAACATAACAGATAAACTGTATTTTCACCATAACAACTATACTCTGTTCTAACTCCAAAGGTTACCAATGATCTCTACTATTAATCCTAGGTAATGTCAGGTCAAGTATTTGTATAGCCTAATATTACAGCTCAATACAGGCCTACAATATCAATGGTGTAGTACAGCGCTGGTACCGGTGAGGTACATAATTACATGGATTAACCACATAATGTAAATGGACAGCCATTCTCCTTCAGATCAACCTTTCTGCCTCCAAGTAGTATAAGATCTTTAAATATTGTCTCTTTGGAAATTACCATATATTCTGTTTCAATGAGAGGACTGGACATCAGACTTAATCATTAACAGCACATGTATAACAAATAACATAACAAATATACTGTATTTTCACCATAACAACTATACTCTGTTCTAACTCCAAAAGTCGCCAATGACCTCTACTATTAATCCTAGGTAATGTCAGGTCAAGTATTTGTATAGCTTAATATTACAGCTCAATACAGGCCTACAATATCAATGGTGTATTACAGGTAGATAATTACCTAGATTAACCACATAATTTATATGGACAGCCATTCTCCTTCAGATCAACCTTTCTCTAAGTCTGGCCGTATAAGATCTTTAAATTTTGTCTCTAAGAAAATGACCATATATTGTGTTTCAAAGAGAGGGGCATATTATCAATGAACATCAGACTTAATCATTACCAGCACAAATATACTGTATTTTCACCATAACAACTATACTCTGTTCTGTTTTAACTCCAAAGGTCACCAATGATCTCTAATATTAATCCTAGGTAATGTCAGGTCAAATTTATTGTATAGCCCAATATTACAGGTCAATACAGGCCTACAATATCAATGGTGTACCACAGCTCAAGCTCTCTGTGAGGTCAAGGAAAAACCTCGCATTTATTAAGTGTTTTTTATACGTAATGTTTATTCTGTTTTGCATATCACTGCAACATCACAGATGTCAAACCGTGACACCCCATTTTGTGTATAAATTTTGCAGTCACGTTAAGTTCTCATGCTCTGGTACTGTTTTTAATAAGTTGTTCAAATGATTAACTGCTTGTACAAATTATTAAATGTTTTCAAATCAGAAATTCTGGAGAAGTTCACATTAGAGAACCCACATTTTGATAAAAGTTGTAAACAAACCATTCTTTTCACTATTGCAAAAGATCTAATATTATCCCACACAAGTGGATATCTTAAAGTGTGTGTTTTTGAATACTTCTTAAATGCTGGGTATCCTTAAAGGAATAATTCGGGTGTTTTGAAGTGGGGTTGGAAGAGGTACTTATCCATAGTAGGTGTATTACTAACAGTAGTTGGTGTGCCCCCAGTTTGGAGAAACAGACTGGAACACCGGAGCAAAGCAACACAGTGCTGTGGACGGGGACGGCAGAAAAACGTATTTTAGGCACTATATTCAGAATATTTTCCGACGGCAAACTGAACTGAAAGTGATCATCTGAGCTTGCTGCCTTTGAAGAGAGCATAGATAAGTTTCACTTTAAGTTCAGTTCCCTGTCAGAAAGGAGAAGGAAATGGCTGTCTGACAGCAAGATAAAGTGATGAAAATATTCTAAATATAGCGTACACTTAAACTGATATACATTTTTTTAGATGAGCCTTTTTTCTAGGTGGCTAAAATAAGTTTTTCTGCAGTCCCCGTCCACAGCACTGTATTGCTTTGCTCCAGTGTCGGTACTCCTGTCTGTTTCTCCAAACTGGGGGCGTGCCGACCGTTCTACTGTAAGTAATGCACCTAATATAGATAAGTACCTCAAACAACCCCACTTCAAAACACCCAAACTATACCTTTAAGGTGACCAGTCTTCTCAGGAAATACCTTATTTGTATTGTTTGTACATTGTTATTTTATTGATATTCCTTGTTTTGGTGCATCGTCTCATTTAGTTGAAAATCTGTTAATAAAAGAAACAGAAACATTAACCAGAGTCCTGATGGAACTATGCTCTATTAATTTGGTTTCTCAGATTGTTCTTGTTGGTGCCGGTGGTGACGGTGGACATGGGTGATCAAGCTGAACATTGCTGTTGAGTTCTCTGCAGATGTTGTGATGTATTGTCCCAAACCTGATCAAGCAAACTACTTTTACAGTAAGTAAACCTTTTCATTTTCTGTCACTTTATGTGTAGTACAGGCTTATTCATTTGAATGATTCAGACTGTATGTGTGTTTCTGTCCTTTCACTGGATTGTATAGTCGGATCTTAATCTTTTACATTTTTTTTTCTGTACCTCAGAATGAGGTGCTGCTTGGTTACAGGACGTGTGTCCTATCACTGAGGCCACATGTGTATCGGGAGAGATGGATCGTTGTAAGCACGTGGGACGCCTTCGTCTCAGCCACGACCATTCCGTCCTCAATCCACAGAAATGGCACTGTGTGGACTGCAGCACCACCGACTCAGTGTGGGCCTGCCTCAAGTGCTCCCACGTGGCCTGCGGACGTTTCATGGAGGAGCACTCACTCAAACACTTTCAGGAGTCACAACACCCACTGGCTATGGAGGTGCGTGAGCTGGATGTGTTCTGTTTTGCCTGTGGAGACTATGTACTCAATGATAACGCAGAGGGAGACCTCAAACTCCTCAGAGGGGCGCTCTCTACTGTTCGCAGCCCAGGTAGACGCTCACTACGCTCCTCAACGGGGGGAGAGTGGGTTGGGGAAGGTGGGCCACAGCCCGCCATGCAGCTGGCCTCGCGTCACAGGAGGAAAGCACTTCTAGGGAAGATGCTTCGGATGTGGATCGGTAAACATCAGGAGCTGCAGAATAAGCGTGAAGAGGAACTCGAGGAAGCTAGAAGACAAAAAAAAGAGGTAAAAAGGAGACTCATGGAAGAGCTTGGCAATGTCCCTCCTAGAAAGAGTGCTAGGCTTCTTACTCAGGCGCCCCGTTCAACCATCACACTCATTCCTCGCAAATTTCGAGACCCTCCAGAACGCCTACCTCCTCCTCCTCCTCCCAAGAAGCCTTCCCTTCTAACCCTGTCCCGTAAGGCTCCTCAGAATGGCAGAGCTGCTAAACTGAGGAGGTACTACTCCACACAAGCGGTAACCCGCCGGAGACACGCTCCAGGTGTCACTGGTCTGCGCAATTTGGGGAACACATGCTACATGAACTCAATATTGCAAGTGCTGAGCCACCTGCAGAAATTCAGGGAGTGTTTTCTCACTTTGGACCTGTGTGAGACCGAGGAGCTGCTGGCCAAGACCAATCACTCCCAGGGGATGAAGGGTGTGACAGGAGGTGTAGTCAGCAGTGGTAACACAGCACTGTCAGGGTGCCCTCTTGGACGCATGGGGAAGGCGGGCAGTTGGAATTTGCCCGTGGGCAAAAAAGAAAGTGCCCCGCCTTCCCCGCAGGCTTCGGAGTTGGTCCAGCCCAAGGAGGCTGGACCAACTCGCTGCTCCACCCGCCAGCAGATGTCTCTGTGCCATGAGTTACATACACTTTTCAGGGTCATGTGGTCGGGCCGGTGGTCTTTAGTGTCTCCATTCGCCATGCTGCACTCCGTGTGGAACCTCATCCCAGCTTTCCGTGGTTACGACCAGCAGGACGCCCAGGAGTTCTTGTGTGAGCTGCTGGACAAGGTGCAGCAGGAGCTGGACACGGAGGGGTCCAAACGCAGGATAGTGATCCCCATCACAAAGAGGAAGCTATCCAAGCAAGTGCTAAAGGTTCTCAACACCATCTTTCATGGGCAGCTACTCAGCCAGGTGAGACATCACATATGTGTCCCTATAAACACTTTATAGTATGATTACCATGTCCCAAATATGGCTGCAACTAACAATTATTTTTTTTGTCAATTTATCTGTAGATTATTTTCTCAATTATCCATCAGTGTTTCCCAAAGCCCAAGATGACGTCCTCAAATGTCTTGTTTTGTCCACAACTCAAAGATATTCAGTTTACTGTCATAGAGGAGTAAAGA